>CABHPQ010170867.1:23429-61565 GCA_902168405.1 Peromyscus aztecus
AGGTGGGAAAGCACACATTCTGGGCAAGAACAGGAGATAGGATTGAGCACAGCTACTCCTGTTCATTCAGCCCCTTCCTCAAGGTCTGTAGAACAATGGAATGGTCTATTTGCCTTAGTCAGTCCCTGTGGGTTCTCACACTACCCATAGACAGCAACCTGACAGAATGCAATTAGGATACAGAAAGGCACAGATAACTTTAATCTTTTTGAGTATCCAGCAGAAGCTCCCTGGAGCCAACAGCTCATTTTTATTCTTCACTCACTCAGCTCCCAGGACTGATTGCTGATACTAGTGGTTTGGCAGAGGGCAGTCACGCATGCCCTCCCACATCTGGCTGCCTCCCATTTGTTTATGAACACTAAGCTCACCCCTGTTTATTTCCTCTCTCATTTTACAGAAAGACTTTTCATCTGTCTTGGCCATACATGGCACTGCTTTCAGACCCCAAGACAAGGCTGCATTTGAAGAATGGCAAAAAAAAAGGAATTTGCCCTAAACCCATACAGTGTGCTTATCTGTGGAGATGTATGTGGCAAGAGGGGAACTGAGAGCTCAGTTTATATCTCCAGGGTTCTTAAAGCAGCTAGTGCCCAAGAACCATGTGCTGAATGTACACAGACATTGATATGGTGTCATCTTGTCAAATATGACATCAGGGCCTTTTACTTCCACACACACACTGTCCTTGGCCCCCTGGTTCCTTTCCCTATCACCAGTGCTGTTCCACTATCTGTAGTGTCTACTACTTGGTTTCCATTAACAAATCCAAGAAGTATAATGTGACAAAAAAAGTCAGAAAGTGAATACCAGTGAGAGGCTAGGAGATAGATAGGGAAAGGGGCCACAGAGAGATAAATGAAGATAACATGCTTCTGACTGCTTTTTCTTCTTCCTCTTGATCTGAGTCATAGGCCTGGCAGGCTTTTTCTCCTACCAGCAGCCCCCCCCCTCTTCTAGCTGACTGTCCAGGCTGGTCAGATATGCTCAGAACTGGATCTAGACATGTTTACCCAAAGCTGTGGTGGGTCTGTCAGCTTCCCTTTCTTTCTCTAAACCGATGAACCCTAAATTAAGAAGGGATCAATTCCAGCCAACCAAAAACATTTAAAATGCCCAGATCTATACCAGGAAAATAGACTTGCCCCTTCTTCCTCTGCAGGCAGTCTTTCTGTCTATCTGTGCTTCTTCACCTTTGGTAAAATTTATCTGTTGCCGTCTGTCCGAGATATTCTTCTGCCTTTTCATGCTTTAATTGGCAGAGAAAACAAATCCATTTAAGATTGCTACATGGTAACATATGGAGTAGAAGAATGGGAGTTAGGGCTCTCAGATTTGGGTTCTGGGCTACTTATCCCTCACTAAGTCACTAAGTCATATGCCCCGTGATGCTTAATCTATACTGTCAGCTTGACCGGATCAGAAACCTGTGGTTGTGCCTGTGATGCTATATCCAGAGAGGATTAAGGGAGAGGGAAAAACTCACCCTGAGCTTGGGTGATACCATCCCATAGACTATGGTCCCAGATGGAATAAAAGGGGTAAATTGAAAGGCCACCTAAATGCCAACTTCCTCCTTCTTTCAGCTTTCTGTCTACTACCACTTAAGTGCCCATGCCCTCACCACCATGGTAGACTGACTTATCTTTGGGGCATTGTATTACAGCTAGCCAGGAGGTGATTAATGCCCCCTATCACCTTACTTACAGTAAGGTTTCTGATGATCTTTTGGAGCAGGTAGCTCTTTGTTATGGTTGTCCCAGGTGTAGGCTATGTAACAGCACAGCTAGCCAGTAGTATTACCTCAGTTGTAGCCACCAAATATCCCCAAGCCTTGGCCTCTCAGGTGAAACTGCCATTAGTTGAACACCTTGTGAGTTATGTAAATCAGCCTTATCCTGGCCTGGGTGGACAGACATCTGGGGGAATCAGAAAGAATAATCTGGAAGTAGAGACTAGGTTCCCCCAAAAGCCCACTCAGGATTTCTTTTTCTTTTATTTTTTAAATTGAAAATATGTTTTTTTCTTATAATATATTCTGAATATGGTTCCCCTCCCCCAACTCCTCTCAGATCCTCCTTACCTCCTAACCCACTCAAATTCACGACCTTTCTTTCTCTCATTAGAATATAAACAGATGTATAACAACAATAACAGCAACACACCAGAATAGGACAAAACAGGAAAAAAATCTTAAGAAAGAGCGCAAGAAAGACATACAGACACTGATACACACACATTGGCACACACAGAAAACCCATCATGACAAAGTCGGAAACCAATAATGTAGAAGCAAAAGACCTATAAAGTAAAAATATAATAAAACAATAGACAAAGTATCTGAGACAAACAAAACAAAACAAACCATCCAAAAATAACATCGTGTTTATTTTGTGTTGGCCTGCCCTTAATTATATGTCCAGTAAGACTTCATTGGAGATAACTATTTTTTTCTTTTCAAGCCATTATCCTTTTTACTAAAAGCAGATGTAGGAGGAAATATGAATATGGAAGACAGGTATTTGACAGTCTAGGTTCTCCTTAGCAAAGATGGCTAACTCACTTCAGTACTATAAATGCCTCTGCCTTCTAAGACTTGTTGGCCAAGTCTCAGCAGAGAAAAAGAAATTTCTCTTATCAACCAGGTCATGGCCCAGCTTCTCAAAAGATAATAACTGTGACACCATTTTGTCTGGGGTAATCTTGCTCAAATGTACTGCTGAGGCCTGGGAGTCTCTATGAAGGTCTTGAAGTATTATGACACTATAATTACCGAAGAAATAGATTGGACTTGCATGCTAGAATAAACAAGATGCATGTCTAGCATTAATCAACTGATCAGTTACTAGAAAAATAGAATATCAAACTCTGTAAAGTAGGAATTTTGAGGGAGGGTATTTCAGAGACTAAGGAAACATTGGGCTATGATCACTATGTCAGATAAAAAAAAACTATTTAATGCTGTGATCTTCAAAATCCAAATCAGTTCACTTCTGCAAAAGCAGATATGAAAATAAAAGTGAACAGAAGGTGGTAACTAATTTAGCACTGAGCTGGTACCAGGCCATCACCTGCCATTTCCCAATATGAACCTTCCTTGCCACTGATAATTCCAGGAGGCTCCTCCACTGGGCAGCAGCACCATCACTGCTGCTCTTCCTCCAAGAAGTAAATTCCAGGATGGCAACAGATAACAAAATTCAACCACAGTGATACTGCAGGGACAAAAGGCAACCAACCATCTCCGCTGGAGCTCATAAAAGAGGAGACAAGGTCCTGACAGTAGGGCCAATAGTCAGTGTGTTGTCTGCCTTCAGGGGTTCTGAAAGACCCTAAAGAGTACATTATATTTAAATAGGGCTCAATAGCTAAAGAGAGGTTACAATTTTGTCAACTGAACAGTTGGAGAAAGCATTTGAGACTGAAACAACATGTATAGCAGGCCAGAGGCAGGGAAGAACAAGATGATCAGTTCTGGGAAACAGGGCTGGACAGGCACAGAGACCTTTCAGGGTATAAAACTTAACCCTGCAGATGCAGGACACACTATGTGTTGTTATTTGCAGTTGTTTATCAAATTGTGTAAGAATGGACATGGTCTCAGCAAAGTGAGAAAATGAAATGCCATTACTTTCTTCGTTTCTTTCTTTTTGTTTTTTTTAAAGACAGTGTCTCTCTACGTAGTCCTGGCTGTCCTGGAACTCTCTATACAGGCCTAAGACTCACAGAGATCTGCCTCTCAAGTGCTGAGATTAAAGACAAGGACCACCACATCCAGCCAGAAACACCATTTCTTATGGCAGATACAGAGCATAAATATGATTTTGCTTACTATTCCTTAAGACTCTTCATACTCAATCTAGCTAGATACTAGGATTAAAACAATGAGAACTGTTCTTGCTTTCCAAGGACTTCTGTCTCAAAAAATTAATATGTGAATATATTTAGTGGACATCCCAGAAATTGATTTAAAAAGGATGACAAACCTACTGCTGGAAGTTCCTCTTGAAGACCAGAATGCTGCTGCTCTAGGGATCTGAGGCTCAGGGAGGAAGTGAGGCTGCACTCTTGAATACTAGGAGGCTTCGTAGAAGAGGAGGCTTCATATAACAAGTAAACATAGCTGAATGAAGCCAGGCCCAGGTGTCTAGGCAAGAGAGCATGCCACCAGCCACTGCACAGGTCTGTAGGACCCAACTCCAGACTCTCCTCTTTCCTTTTTCAGCTCTCTGATATGGCTGGTTAACTAGGGACAACAAGATGGCTTTATGAGACTTAACTACTTTCTGGCCTGGACAACTAGGGCATCTCTTGTGTCTTCATTTTCAAGGGATGCTGTTTAGAGCAATGGCTTATTGAGAACCAAGAACTAAAAGAAGAAAGAATAAGCAGTGATTTAGAAGGATGTTTGTAGGCAGAAGTTTTCCTGTGTCTAGAAGCTGCTTGGTCTCAAGTAAACACATTGAGGCTTATATTAATCACTTGGAGGAGGAAGTTTCTATCCTGCCTGGTCCCACAGCCATTCAGTCCCAAATAAGCACAGAGAGGCTTATATTAATTACAAACTGGACTATGGCTCAGGTTTCTTGTTAGCTAGCTCTTTCATCTTAAATTAATCCATTCTTTTTAATCTATGTATTACCATGTGGCTTTGTGGCATTATCTGTTCTCTCACATCTTGCTTCTCCTGGTGGCAGCTCACAACGTCTCCCTGACTCTGTCTTCCTTCTGCCTGTGTCTTTGCTTGGATTTCCCACCTGGCTCTATTCTGTCTTGCCATAGACCATAGCAGCTTATTTATTAACCAATGGTAGCAACACATATTCACAGTGTACAGAAAGACCATCCCACAGCACATGTTTGTTTCTCATGTCCTTATAGGGAGAGGCTATTTAGTGAACAAAACAAAGACCTTTCCCAGACTATGGATCCAGAATTAAACAGATCAGCTTTAGGGAGCATGATCAGCAAAAGCCTGTAATGAAGAATCAAATTATTTCTTCTAAATAAAAATTGTGTGTGAGAAGGGGAGTCTTGAGAGTACAGAGACCATGGCTTCCACTGTCAGTATGGCAGGTGTCAATGCAGCTGTGTTTTGGTGAGGCTGGTCGGGTGCTGTCTAGACAGCTGAGCTCCAGAGCTCCCTTCCACTGAAGCTCCAGGATGGAGTGAGCACGCCAGATGACCTCAAAGAACCTCACAGTTCTATAGATGAAGTGAGGACTTAGGGTGGGTAGATTCTAGACACAGAGCCACCATAGTAGAGGCCAGATTGAGAACATCATATCAGAGGGACATGCTTCATAGTTCCTCACTCCCCACCCATCCTTATCAGCTCCACACCTAAGCCACTCACCAGGAGCCGCTAAAAGGAGGTGTAACATATTCTAAACTAAGAGTAGGATGAAAAGAAATAAGTTTGAAACCTGAGTTTTCCCCGAGTTTACCTTAAATGGGTATAATTAAGCTTTAAGTGGAAAATGTGAAGATATTAAATTTCGTTTAGTTATAAAGATAATTAGCATAATATAAAATGTCCATGACTTATGGTGAAGAATGTGAAATTCCAAGAATAGCTGCTGTTCTTAATGCTTCAGACCCTTCCAGACAACGTAAACATAGCTAAGCATTATACCCTCAATGAGATTAAACAAAAGCACCACAGCTAAGCCATACTCCAGCATATATTCATACCAAGAAACTCACATGGAGCCTGTCCAACATGTGGGCCCTGCAGGGAGATAAGGGTCTAAGTAAAGACCAGAAGACAGGCCAGGCTCCAGACAGGCAATGGTCATAGGAGAAAGTGAAATTCTCTTGCAACATTAAGTTTGGAGGAGGGAGAGGAGAGGAGATTTTAAGAGAAAACACCACTGACTCAAATTGTCAATTCAAAGGAAAAATTTGTTAAGGCCACTGCAAGCAGTATGGGAGAGTAGGGGAGAGAGAATAGGAGAGGTAGCTTTCCACACAAAGCATGATTCTACTTCTATAGGTTTCCGAGTAAAAGAGAAGTCTTGAATTAGGAGCAAGCTGGTTTAGTAACTCTGTAGCCTGACTGAGGTAGGAAAATGCAGGGCACATGACTGGAGTCACTCATTTTCTGTGTAGGGAAGGTTAATGTTTGACTCTGAAATGTGTAGTCAGACTGTCTTCTGCCTCTGGGTGTCCTATTTATAGCCCTCTCTGCAGAGGGCCTGGGATCTCTAAGAGTCAACAGGTAGATTCTGGAGGTCTTGAATGTTGGCTGACCTGATTGCTTTTTTTCTTCTTTGAAATTAAAGAGATGGATTATTTAATAGAGGGACAAATCCAGCCACACACACACACACACACACACACACACACACACACACACACACACATACACACACACAGATACCAATTGAGTTCTTAAATGTGTACTCAATGCCACCCACACACATTGGCTTGCAATAATTCCTTTTCTAGTAACACTACTGTCACTACTTTGCCCTTCTTACAGAAAGGTTAGGTAATTTGTTTAGAATCACAAAGCAAAAAATAAAAATGGCACCTCTAGATTCTACACTGCTATTGCATGGCCCCCAAACCTCCACATTATTTGCTTCCCAGTTTTAGTCTTTCTTGCACCCAGATTCCTGTTTCTTCTTTCCCAGCCCAAGAGATCTCCTCAAATCAACTGGACCTGTGGGCCCTCAGCATATTCACGGTGTGTGTGTGTGTGTGTGTGTGTGTGTGTGTGTGTGTGTGTGTGTGTGTTTAGGGCTGACCACTTGAGATTGGATAACCTACCCCTGGAGAAGATGTATTCCTCCTCTCTTAGTAGCCATTGATTGCCTGTTCTTCATCTAGTGGCAGGACCTTATGGAATTTCCCATCTCCACTCACTGGTGTGTTGGTGTGTTAGCTGGTATTGTCATTATGCAACTCTGGTTTAGGCAACCATATTGGTAAGATTTTATGGGTGCAGCTTATGTATAAAATATAAAAGATACTATCCCATAGCAGATTTTCTGGTTTTCTGGATCTGACAATATTTCCATCCCCTCATCTGTAATATTTCCTGAGCTTTAGGTGTGAGCCTGAGCTACAGACTTCTTTAAAAAACAAAACTAACAAACAAAGCAAAAAAGTTATCTACAACAAGAATAGTTTATGAAAATTATTTTGAAGCAACATGGCAGATAGAAAGAGCTGTTTTTAAAGGGGGAGGCTGGCATGTGGAGAAGTCATGGAGGAGAATATTGTTATTTAAGTTATAGAATGTTTTATTGTTATTTGAGGTTTTTCAATTTAAATGAGTTCTTTGCTTTGCTTTAGAGGAAAATGAATGCTTTCCCCCTTCCCTAAACACACTCATGCCTCACTTTGCCTAGTGCCTTTTCTTGGAGTCCTCATAAAAGTTGAATCTGACCCAGAAATGTGGGCATACATTTAACTTTGGAGGCAAATCCAAGAATCACACTGACAGAAACTGAGACAAGGGGGTGAGGGAAAGCCAGAGAGTAGAGGACAAAACAATGAATAGGTTAGTACTGTGTGAGGGCCAGCCCTGCAGGGACCTTCTGAAGCACTCCAAGGGAGATGTCAAGCTATCTGAAACAGAGGATTCTGTCCAGAGAAAGTCTAAGACAGGCAGAACAAGTGTGTGAGTTTGGAAATTCGTCTCTGACACTACAAGTGATAGCCAGTGTAGCCCAGGGGTTATGGATGGGGCACAGTAATGTCTTCTACATCAGATGAAATGCCAGCTCCTGAAAATAGACCTGTATATCTCAAGCATCTGGCACAAGGATGCTGACTAAGTGCTGGGCAAATGTTTGCATGGATAGGTGGGTAGATGGGTGAAGGTAAGTAGATGAATGGACAAATGGGTAGATGAGTGGATAGATGCGCCTATCTATGGAGGATGGATAGAATGATGGTGGTTAAATGGTGGGAAGGTGGATGAGTAGAAAAAGGGAAGGAAGGGGGAGCACATGGACAAATAAGAAAAGGAATTTGGTGGTAAGTTTTAAAAGCTGAATGAAAAGTATTCACCTGGGAAATTTGGTACGCACACATACACACACACTTACTCACTCACCAGATACTCCTCTGAACCCAAGGAGGGAGAAACTGAACCTCCAAACACATGCTGAAAGTTCATTTTTGTTAGAAACTCCTTGTGGCATTGCTTATATAAACCAGGTTAAATATACTCTTTGCTCAGTTGCTTGATATATATCAAAGCAGCCAGCTATGCTGATAAATCAGGGCCATCTTAAGCTAGCTGCAGATACCTAGATGTTTATAGCATGGTATTCCCCCCAGCCATGCATGTTCCCCTTCCTCCCAGGACAACTTCATCTTTATCATGCTTTCCAATTCAGCTACTGAGTAGAGATCTCAGCGCGTGGAGACAGAGGCACACATGGCAGCAGACACATGCCCATGTGACTCTAGAATGAGAGTAGCATAGGGGCACAAGTCTTGGGTGTCACCCAGCCCATAGCTACCTCAGAAGGGGTAGCTCAAACAACCTTAAATTGTACCTCAACAAGTTTACCAATGTGAGAGATGCAAATGGCTACTTGTTTTCAAGAGAAAACAAACACTAACCAGCTTCTCAGACTGAGAGAGAATATCACCTTCAAATAGAACTGAGTAGTTCAGTTTGGCCTTGAACTTGTTGTCCTCTTGCTTCAGCCTCCCAAATGCAGAGATTACAGGCAATCACCATCTCCAGCTCTGGGATAACCTCTTTTCTCAACACCAGCTGCTAATCTGAGGACTTCAAGAGAGAGACAGGATGCAGATTATAACAAAGATGGAGCCTTTGTCTTCTGTGGAGTACAGTAAGGATCTGCCCCCAGAGAGTCCAACCTTCCAGGAGCTTTATGGACATTTAGCAGAGCTGGAGAAAATGGCAAGTGTCACAAAAAAGTTGTGAGTCAAAGTTCAGTGAAAGTTCAGGCAGTGTTGGCTACTGTATACAGGAAAGGAAACTTAACTCAGGATGAGAGATCTTACTGAAATTCCAGCTGTCCAGGACCCCAAAGCTACAAATCACAGAATTGTGGGGCAATTTTAGAAAAAAAGACCACAGGGCTGTTTGTTTGTTTGTTTTTTGTTTTGTTTTTGTTTTTTTCTTTTTTGTTTGGCAGGTTTTGTTGTTTGGGTTTATTTTGTTTTATTTGGAAACACTATATTCAATGCTGAGTCTGGAAAACAATGCCAACAGCACAGTGTTGCCAACTAGGAGTTTCGATCGGTTCATTTTCTCTGCCAATTAAAGAATAAAGGCAGCATCAAATAAAGGCAGGATAAAAATCTCAAGTGTGACAGGTAGCAGCAGGGAAATTCTCAAACACAGCTAACAGGAACAAACAGAATCAGCATTTGAAAATGCTTTTATTACGGGTGAGGAAATACATATATACAGCAGGCATACAGAGAAAAAAAAAGGGAGACTTGGAAGCCAAAAGCAAAACAGAGGAGGATTCAGGAAGCCAAAATCTATCTTCTCCTTCATGGCAGGGTGGTATGTTTGTTTGTTTTAAATTTTTGAAGGATCTCCATCCTCTATCTTATGGTTGGTCAGTTTGAAGAAAGACAGGATGGGTGATTGGTCTTCAACTGTTTGGTTAACTTGTCCAGATTTTCTTTTGAACTTGTTGAGCCAGTTCATCAGCAGGGGGCCCTACTGGCAAGAGAAAAACCCAACAAGGCTTTTCTTTTAACCTGCCATGCTTTTGTCTCAGGTCATGTGAACAAGAAAGAAGCCAACCATCTTGGAAGTTCTCCACCTTTATTACCTAGTCATGGCTCCTCTCCCATCTGCCTATCAGGGAATCTGTCTAACTCCAAGACTCTCACTGAGTGCCAGGCTTATAGCACAGTTATTAAAAAGGCAGATTATTAGTGGCCAGTTTCCCCAGCACCCCACCTCATCCAATCTCAGAGGAACTTAGTGATGTAGTAGTGGTAACTTAGTGATAAGGATGGGAAATTTTTTTGTTTGTTTGTTTGTTTGTTTTCCAGGCTCATGAACCAAATAATAGGTTTCTATGGCCCAACAACAGGTTTCTCCACTGGCACAGTAAACCAGATTAATGTAAAAGACCACGTATATTTGAGCAAAGCAACTCCCAAGTGAGTCCTCCAGTCCCCAGAGATCAGGGTCAGGGAAGGGGATAGGAGAGAAATCACATGGCTGTTATTAAGGAGAGGGCTTAAATACCCTGTAGACACAAGGCAATGAGGCATCCTCCACAAACTGGGTTTGTGCCAATTATGAGCTTTGGGCGGGGACTTGGAGATCTGGCAATCTCAGAGGAGAAGCCATTGCTTGGTGGTTTTTCTGAGAGGGTGGGGTTCGGAGAGGAAAGAATGGCTGAATTAAGCAGCGGTGAGCTGAAGATCCAGCTGAACACCAAATAACAGGCGAGTTAGGATTTATACCTCCTTAGTCGCAATCTAGCAGGCAAACACCACTGCACAGGCACCTTCGTACTCCAAGACCCCATAGTCATATTCTCTGTGTTCCAGACTGACTCCTTATTTGTCCCCCATGATAGTTTTTTCTTTTCTTTTCTTTTTTTTTTTTTTTTTTATCTCATTGCATGCCCATAACAATAGGCTCTCCTCTTCTCTGGAAATGTTTTTTTCTCTTCAATTTAAAGCTCTCAACTAGGAAACCCCAGACCCCATGCTCTAAGTTTGGCACTCTGTCATCCTACCATTTAGCTGCCATCCTGTCTTTCAACCACGCCCACCACCACTACCAGGTGTGGCTCATTTGTGTTAATAATAGTTGCATAGCAACATGTGCCCCCTTAAAGACCCAGTCCAACCCAGATCATTCTCTCTGTCTTGTTCATTCTCTCTGTCTCCTGATCTCTCTGTCTGTCTGTCTTTCTCTATATCTCTCTCTTGTCCCCATTCTGAAATGGTCTTTAGATCCCTCTCTCCTCCACTAATAAACCTCTTGCATTAGATCTCTTGTGTGGTATAATCTCTTAGTGGCTCACCTTGGTGGGGTTTGCAAAAGGTACCCTTATGCCACTTTACCACTATACAACATACCACAGATGACTGTTTGTGCACACATGTACACCTGAAAAAAAAAACCACACAATGATTGCTAAGCTTCCTTGTCAACATATCAGACAAAAGAGAACCTCAGGTAGAGAGCTGACTCTACCAGAGTGGCCCATGGGCATGTTTGTGGAGTGTTTTCTTGATTGCTAATTGATGCAGAATGTGAGCAAGGCCAAGCCTAGGCAGATGGACCTAGACTGTATATGAAAGGTAGCTGAGCAAGTCAGGGAGAATAAGATGGTAAACAGCATTCCTCTAATGTTTTTGGCTTCAAGTTTGTGCTGGATTTAATGAGACTGCACCTCCTGCTGGAAAAAAAAAAATAAAAGGAGTGTGACTGTTCCTAGGTATGGTGGAGGGGAAAGTTTATTATAGATACGAGAGAGAGCATAGCCAGAGTACAGAGTGAACATGACACTGATCTGGGCCATGTGAGAAGAGGAGGCAAGAGAAGGAAAGAGTTAGGAGACCATGAGGCCAAAAGGGTAAAGGGTATAAAAGGTCAAAGGACCATTGTAGCCAAAAATGGCTGGATTATGCAAGGAAGAACTGCTAGGGGAAAGACAGCCCAGCCCCTAGGCTGAAGAGTTCAGAGTAGGGGGTAGAATATGCCAGTCATACCCTATAACAGGTAGAGACTGAGGGATACTGGGAGAAACTGGTAGCCAGGTCCACTTTGATATGTTATATAGGCATCTCAGCTAGCTGTTTGACCCAGGTTTGAGACCTAACACCCTGCAGCAAGAATACTTACTTGGTCCCCAGTTGGTGGAACTGTTTAGAAAGAACCAGGAAGTGTGACCCTGTTGAGGAGGTGTTTCACTGTAGGTGGGCTTTGAGAAGTGGTTCTCAACCTTCCTAATGCTGTGACTCTGTAATACAGTTCATCATATAGTGGTGCCCCCAACCATAAAATTATTTTTGTTGCTACTTCGTAACTGTAATTTTGCTACTGTTATGAATCATAATGTAATATATCTGTATTTTCTGATGGTCTTGGGTGAACCCTGTGAGTCATTCAATTCCTAAAGGGGTCACAACTCACAGATTGAGAATGACTGGGTCTGAGATTTCAAAAGCTCACACCATTCCCAGCATCTGTCTGTCTATCTATCTATCTATCTATCTATCTATCTATCTATCTATCTATCTACCTATGACTGTTTGTGGATCAAGATGGAAGCTCTCAGCTACTGCTCCAGTGCCATGCTTGTCTGTGTGCTACCATGCTCCCCACAATGATGGTTATGGATGCTAATCCTCTGAAACTGTGAGCCTTCAAACTAAATGCTTCTTTTATAAATTGTTTTGGACAAGGTGTTTTGTTACAGCAGTAGAAAAGTAACTAAGACACAGTTCCTGCTTTCTTGAGTTCCTGCCTTGACTTTCCCCCATGACCTATGAGATCTAATAAACCCCTTCCTCCCCATGCTGCTATTGGCACTGATGTTTATCACAGCAACAGAAAACAAACTAGGACACACATCCTCTTTTTATATGGGGTAACTCAAAGAAGTCACACAAATGTAAATCAAGGAGGGACCCACAAAGAAAACACACACAAAAGTTTAAAATAAGGTTCCCATTGAGATCAGGTATTCCTAGATGTTGTGACCTTTGCTCTGTTCACCTCCCACTTCTGAATAACTGGAGCCATTAATCATAGTTAGATAAAAACAAGACTCTGTCATGGTAATTCAGTAGAAGCTCAGAATTTCCATAGAACTGAGAATATCTGCTGATGTAGTCAATAGCTAATGCTAATTATTGCAGAGAAATTGGTAGACAAAGCAACTGAAGTGTTGAAAAAGACATATTCTTTATGAATATTCAAAGTCTTTTAAGAATTGGGCATATGGTGTCTGATTGAATAAAAAGGCAATCAACCTTTGCAACAGATCCAAATATAATATGTTGAAATTGGGACCAGATGGCAGAAGACCAAATAGAAAGCCTTCCTCCTAAAACTGACACTCCAGGAAAGTACTTGGATTTAGAAACTGATTGAATTTCTATTGGTGAGAACTCCCAGTGGGGAAGGATTTTTTAAGCCAGGGTTTGAATCTTGTTGCATCATTGAGGAGCAATGTGACCTTTGGTCATAATTCAATCTCACTATGACTTCACTTCCCTGTTTCTAAAAATGAGAATAGTATCACCTCCTTTGGGAAACTGAGAATTCAATAAACACATATAAAAAGTGTTTAGTCCTAGAATATTGAAATATTCTGTGAGTTTTATAGGGGCACTGTTTTCATCCATCCCTTCTAAGCTGTTACAAAAATTCTTTTCCAGAAATGGACATAAGCAATGTCTGCCCTTCTCCTAAGGTTTCAGTGAAAAACCAAAATACCATTCCACCAAAGTTCACTCTGCGGAACTTTAAACCAATGAGTTTATTCAGCTTCTTTACAGAGCATAGGTGAGGATACTGTAGGGTTGTGGGTGCTCCTCCTCCAATATGTCATACCTGAAAGGCCTTTTCTAGCAGGGATGAGGGCTTTCCAATTGAACAGAGAAAGCTTCCTGCTTCAGTCTTTTTCAGATTATATGTTGTAGCCCCTCCCTCAGACCATGTTCAATTAAGGTAAAGTCACATGTGATAGGTGGTATGGAGCATCTGTATATGCTGATGAGTCTCATGCCCTCTCCACCCCTCAAAACAGGGTTTGTGTGATGGCTATTCTTGGTTGCCAACTTGACCACATATGGAATTAACTAAAACTCAAGCTGCTGGGTACACCTGTGAAGCATTTTTCACAATTGGATTATTTGAAGTGGGAAGACCCACCTTAAATTTGGCCCACAACTTCTTCTGACAGCCTATATAAAGGACATGGAAGAAAGAAGTTTTCTCTCTTTGCCTGCTTCCCTTACTCTCACTGGCCTTAGAGCATACTTTTCAGGGGATTCCAGTGTATACTGAAGGCCAGCCATGTGGACTGAGCAACTATTAGACTCAGACTTTCCCTTCAGAGATAGCTTTTGTGGAACTTTGTTGAAATAGTTTGACCACAGCCTATAAGCCACTGCAATAACTCCACCTGGGTGACCTTCTGCAAGGCTCTGAACACCTGAAGATAATGGTTACTTTGCTCAGAGGACAGCCACTCACAGAAGATGTCTGCTGAGCCTTATTATTGCCATTTTTTGGCTTGCCTACTAAAGCCAGCCTCTCTCTCTCTCTCTCTCTCTCTCTCTCTCTCTCTCTCTCTCTCTCTGTGTGTGTGTTCTTGCATATATGCATGCATATTTGCATCATTCCCTTCATTTCTTACTATGGAGTGCACTGTTCTAGTCTAGACCCTAACTCAGGATAGAAAATGAAGGTCCACTCCTATTTGATTTTCACATAGATAAGTAAATTCTTGTCAAAAGTAAACATTTGCTAGCTATTAAGTTGAATGGAGGATCAGAAGGCTATTTGGAAGGGACTGACTCACTGTTAATTTCTCAACCCTATACTTCTAATCTGACTTGATTATTAATTAATACTGATTTCTAATTCCTAGCAATCTCTGTTCACTCAGAACTTTTTTTCATTTTTTTAAGCTTCATTTTAAAAATTCTTTGAAAATTTAGAAACTGAAAATGAGGATTAAAAACTTAGTTACTACCATATACATAATAAATTATTAAGAGTTTGATAATAAATTATAATATGATAGGCATAGCAATTTTTAAGGGGAAAAATCAATATAAGCAAGGAAGGAAGCAGTCATTTTTCCTTTAGTAGCAAACACTGCAGCTAACCTAAAAATAACTAACACCTTCCTTAGATTTCCTACAATTTAAAGTTTTAGTCATTTGAAATACCCTATATTTGAATCCATCCGGAAGTTAGCAATTAATAAATGAGCTAGAAAAAATCCTTTCACATTTTAAAATTATTATTTATTTTACTACTAAATGTTTTATTCATTCCACATACCAACCACAGATCCCCTCCATCCCTCCTCCTGCTCTATCCCCCCACTTCACCCCCCAGCCTGCCTCCCATGGGGAGTCAGCAAAGCCTAGCACATTAAGCTGAGGCAGGTTCAAGACTCTCTTCCTGCATCAAGGCTGTGCAAGGTGTACCACCACAGGCAATGGGCTCCAAAAAGCCAGTTCATACACAAGTGATAGATCCTATTCCCAATGTCAGGGGACCCTCAAACAGATCAAGCTACACAACTGTCTCACTCATGCAGAGGGCCCAGTCTAGTCCCATGCAGGCTCCACAGCTATCGATCCAAAGTTCATGAGTTCCCACTGACTTGGTTTGGTTATATCTGTAAGTTTCCCCATCATGGTTGTGATGCCCCTTGCTCATAGAATCTTTCTTCCATCTCTTCTACTGGACTTCCAGTGCTCTGTCCTGGTGCTTGGACATGGCTTTCTGCATCTGTTTCCATCAGTTACCAGATGAAAGCTCTATGATGACAGTTAGGGCATTCACCAACCTGATCACCTGAGTAGGCCAGCTCAGGCACCCCCTTGATGACTGCTAGTAGTCTAACCTGGGATCATTCCTGTGGATTCCTGGGAATTTCTCTCACATCAGGTTTCTCCCTATCCCCATGACGTCTCCCTCCATCAAGGTATCTCTCTCATTGCTCTCCCACTCCACCCCTGTTCCAGTTTGGTATCTATCCTATTCCCCCATGCTCCCATCCCCCATCCCCTATCATCTGCTGTCCCCCCATACCCAGTTTATTCAGATCTCATTCTATGTCCCCTTCCCAGGGTGATCCATGCATCCCTCTTAGGGTTCTCCTTGTTACCTAGCTTCTCAGGAGCTATGGATTATCATCTGGTTATCTTTTGATTTACATTTATTATCCACTTATGAGTGTGTACATTCCATGTTTGTCTTTGTGAGTCGGGGTTACCTCACTCAGGATATTTTAAGTTCCATCCATTGCCTGCAAATTTCATTATATCAGTTTTTTTCTTTCTGCTGAGTATTACACCATTGTGTATATGTAACACATTTTCTTTATCCATTCTTCAGTTGAGGGGCATCTAGGCTGTTTCTAGGTTCTGGTATTATGAATAATGTTGCTATGAACATAGTTGAGCAGATGCCCTTGTGGTATGATTGAGCATTCCTTGGGTATATGCCCAAGAGTGGTATTGTTGGTTCTTGAGGAAGATTGATTTCCAAGTTTCTGAGAAACCGCCATACTGATTTCCAAAGTGGCTGTACAAGTTTGTACTCCCACCAACAATGGAGGAGTGTTCCCCTTGCTCCACATCCTCTCCAGCATAAGCTGTCTTCAGTGTTTTTGATATTAGCCATTCTGACAGGTGTAAAATGATATCTCAGAGTCATTTTGATTTGCATCCCTGATGACTAATGATATTAACTTCTTCCTTTCCAATTTCTATCCCTTTGATCTCCTTTTGTTGTCTTATTGCTTTAGCTAGGACTTCAAGTACTATATTGAATAGATATGGGGAGAGTTGACAGCCTTGTCTTATTCCTGATTTTAGTGGAATCACTTTGAGTTTCTCTCCATTTAATTTAATGTTGGCTGTCAGCTTGCTGTTAATTGCCATTATTATGTTTAGGTATGTTCCTTGTATTCCTGATCTCTCCAAGACCTTTTTCATGAAGGGGTATTAGATTTTGTCAAAGGCTTTTTCAGCATCTAATGAGATGATCATGTGTGGTTTTTGTCTTTTAGTTTGTTCATATGGTGTATTACATTGACAGATTTTCATATGTTGAGCCATTTATGCATCTCTGGGATGAACCCAACTTGATCATGTTGAATGATTTTTTTTATGTTTTCTTGGATTCAGTTTGATAGTATTTTATTTAGCATTTTTACATCAATGTTCATGAGAGAGATTGGTCTGTAATTCTCCTTATTTATTGTATCTTTGTCTGGTTTTGGTATCAGGGTAAATGTAGCCTCATAAAAAGAATTTGGCAGTGTTCCTTTTGTTTTGATTGTGTGGAACAGTTTGAAGAGTATTGGTATTAGCTCTTCTTTGAAATTCAGGTAGACTTCTGTGCTCAAACCATCTGGTCCTGGGCTTTTGGTAGGGAGACTTTTAATGACTGTTTGTATTTCCTTAGGGGTTATAGGTTTATTTAAATTTATTATCTGATCTTGATTTAATTTTGGTATGTGGTACCTATCCAGAAAATTGTCCATTTCTTTTAGATTTTTCAATTTTGTGGAGTAAAGGATTTTGAAATGTGACCTGATGATTCTCTGGATGTCCTCATTGTTGTTATGTGTCCCTTTTCATTTCTGATTTTGTTAATTTGGATATTCTTTCCCTCTCTGCCTTTTGGTTAGTTTGGATAAGGTCTTTGCTATCTTATTGATTTTCTCAAAGAACCAGCTCTTTGTTTCATTAATTCTTTGTATTGTTCTCTTTGTTTCTATTTTATTGATTTCAGCTCTCAATTTGATTATTTCCTGGTGTCTATTCCTTCTGGGTGTCCTTCCTTCTCCTTGTTCTAGAGCTTTAAGGTATGCTGTTAAATCTCTAGTGTGAGATTTCTCCAACTTCTTTATGTAGGCATTTATGAATTTTTCTCTGAACAATGCTTTTGTAGTGTCAATTTTCAATAAATTCTAGGAAGTCTTTAATTTCTTCCTTGACCCATTGGTGATTCAGTTGAACATTATTCAGTTTCCACGAGATTGTAGGCTTCTTGTAATTTTTGTTGTTGTTGATAAGTCATGGTGGTCTGATAAAATACAGGAGGTTATTCCAATTTTTTGTGTCTATTGAGACTTACTTACTTTGTGACTGAGCATGTGGTCAATTTTAGTGAAGGTTCCATGGGGTGCTGAGAAGAAGATATATTCTTTTTTGTTAGGGTGCAATGTTCTGTAGATATCTATTAAGTCTGTTTGAGTCATAACATCTGTTAGATCCCTTATTTCTCTGTTAAATTTCTGTCTGGCTGATCTGTCCATTGGTGAGAGTGGGGTATTGAAGTCTCCCACTATTAATGTGTGTGGTTTGATGTGATATCTAAGCTTTAGTGATGTTTCATGTACATATGTGGGTGCTCTTGTATTTTGGGCATAAATGTTCAGAATTCAAACTTCATCTTGGTGGATTTTTTCCTGTAATGAATATGTAATGTCCTTCCTGATCTCTTTTGATTGATTTCAGTTTGAAGTCTATTTTGTTAGATATTAGGATAGCTATACCACTTGCTTATTAAGTCCATTTGATTGGAAAGTCATTTCCCAGCCTTTTACTCTAAGGTATCATCTGTCTTTGAAGTTGAGGTGTATTTCTTATATGCAGTAGAAAGATGGATTGTTTTTTCATATCTATTCTGTTAGCCTGTGTCTTTATAGGTGAATTGAATCTATTGATATTAAGGGATATTAAGAACCAGTGATTGTTAATTCTTGCTATCTTTTGGCGATAGTATATGTATGTATATTCCCTTCTTTGGGAATTGCTGCTGTGGGGTTATATATTGCCTGTGTTTTTGTGGGTACATCTGACTTCCCTAAGTTGGAGTTTTCCTGCTAGTGCTTTCTGTAGAGCTGGATTTGTGGATAGGTATTGTTTAAATCTGGTTTTGTCTTGGAATGTTTTGTTCACTCCATCTATGGGTATATGCTGCATATAGTAGTCTGGGCTGGCATCCATGGTCTCTTAGTGTCTGTATTACATCTGTCCAGGACCTTCTGGCTTTCAGATTCCAGGACATTCTGGCTTTTAGAGTCTCCATTGAAAAGTCAGGTGTTATTCTGATGGGTCTGCCTTTATAAGTCACTTGCCCATTTTCGTTTGCTGCTTTTAATATTCTTTTTTTATTCTGTATGTTTAGTGGTTTAATTATCATGTGGCGTGGGGACTTTTGGGGAAGTGTAGTTAGTCTATTTGATGTTCTATAAGCTTCTTGTATCTTCATAGGTATTTCCTTCTTTAAGTTGGAAAAGTTTTCGTGTATAATTTTTGTTGAATATATTTTCTATGCCTTTGAGTTGGTATTCTCCTTCTGCTATCCCTATTATTCTTAGGTTTGGTCTTTTCATGGTGTCCCAGATTTCTTGGACATTTTGTGTTATGACTTTTTTGGCTTTGGTGTTTTCTTTGACTGATGAATCTGTTTCTCCTATTGTATTCTCTATGCCAGAGTTTCTGGGTTTTTGTTTTGTTTTGTTTTGTTTTGTTTTTTTGAGACAGGGTTTCTCTGTGTAGCTTTTTGCCTTTCCTGGAACTCACTCTATAGCCCAGGCTGGCCTTGAACTCATAGAGATCCACCTGCCTCTGCCTCCCAGTGCTGGGATTAAAGGTGTGTATCACCATCACCTGGCAAAATTCTGTCTTCTATCTCTTGTATTCTGTTGGTTATGCTTGTGTCTATAGTTCCTGTTCATTTACTCAGATTTTCTATTTCTAGCATTCCCTCAGTTTGTATCTTCATTGTTTCTATTTCAATCTTCAGGTCTTGAACTGTTTCCTTCACCTGTTTAATTGCTTTTTCTTGGCTTTCTTTAAGAGACTTATTGATTTCTTCTAATTTTTTGTTTGACTTTACCTTAATTTCCTAAGGGGAATATTTCATTTCATCTTTAAAGAACTCTATCATCTTCATAAAGTTATTTTTAAGGTTACTTTCTTCTGTTTCTTCTACACTGTGATGTTGAGGTCTTGCTGTTGTGAAACCACTAGGTTCTGGTGGTGCCATATTGCATTTTATGTTTTTTTTTTGTACTTGTGTCTACCCTTCTCTTCCTTCAATAGGTGCAAGAAGTATCTGTGTCTGAGAGACCTGCTCTTGGTCCACCCTGTGCTGACTGTGTCTGTGTCTCAGGGGGCCACTCTTGGTCCAATCAGAGCTCTTGGTCCAATTAGAACTCTTGGTCCAATCAGGGTTGGCAGATTCTGTCTCAAGGAGCCACTCTTCGTCCTATCAGAGCTCTTGGTCCTCTTGGTCTAATCAGAGCTGACAGATTCTGTTTCTCAGGGAGCTGCTGCAGTTGCAGGGAGATAGGTGAGTTTGGGGCAGGGAGTGGGTCTTATAGATTGCAGTGTCTGATGTGGGGTGTTGGTGGGGATACCTGCCCACAGGATTCTTCCCTGCTGGCCTGTACCTGGGGCAGTGATGGTTGGGGGATGGGAGTCATAGGTTGTGCCCCTTGGGCATGGGTCTTAGAGACTGGACTCTCAGGCTGGGAAAGGAGACACTCACCTCTTGGTCCAGTTAGAGCAGGCAGATTGTGTTTCTCAGGGAGCCATTGCGTTTGCAGGGAGATAGGTAGGTTTGGGGCAGATAGTGAGTCTTGTAGATTGCAGTGTCTATTGGGGGTGTTGGTGGGGATGCCTGCCCACAGGAGTCTTCCCTGTTGGCCTGCACCTCTTGGTCCAATCATATAAGGTGAATTCTGTTTCTCAGGAAACCACTGAGATCACAGGGAGATAGGTGAGTTTGAGGCAGAAAGTGAGTCTTGTAGATTGTGGGGTCCAGTCTGATGGAGGGTGTTGGTGGGGGGATGCCTGCCTGCAGGAGTCTTCCCTACTGGCCTGCACCTGAGGTAGCAATGGATGGAGGATGGGGGGCATGAGTAGTGCCCCTAGGACCTGAGTCCTAGAGATAGGACTCTCAGGCTAGGAGAGCCATTCAGAACTTTTTAAAAATATGCTTTCCTTAGATAATCTGGGTAGACAGACCTTAAACTTAATATCCTCCTGCCTTCTGAATGTCACATCACAGGCCTCCTTGAGGATTTTTAGTGGCCTCACAGGGAATGGCTACATGGTCACATGTTGTGCTGGTTGTTTTTTTTTTTTTTTTTTTTTAAGGTATCACAACACGGAGTCATCTGAGAAAAGGGAACTTCAACTGAGAAAATGCATCCATCAGATTGGCCTATAGCCAGTCCTATGGGGGATTTTCTTATTTGATTATTGATGTAGGTAGAAGGGTCTAACACACTATAGGTAGGGCTATTCCTGGTTGGTAGTACTGGGATATATAAGAAAATAAAACTGAGCAAGCCAGTAAATATTTTTTCTTCACAGCTTCTGCTTCAAGTCCTATCTCCAGGTTCCTGCCATATTTGAATTCCTGCCTTGGCTTCCCTCAGTTTATATAAGCTGGGATATGTAAGCCAAATAAACCCTTTCCTTCTCACATTGCTTTTGGTAATGAAGTTTATCACAGCAATAGAAAGTAAACTAAGACACATGTCAATACTCATGTGCACATGTCAAGATGTGTACATACAGAACCGTGTACTCTCTGCTGATCTGAGTTTAAGGAGTTTTAAAACTGATTTTAGCCTTAGGCTTCACATCCAGCAGTCAACTTGGGAAACACAGCACTGGTTGGGCTTCACTGGCCAATAATGATGTGAAGACAGCAAGCCCCCGTATCTACATCCTTACACATGCATGCACATGAAGCACATGTAAACACCACATACAACACACACTTCCATTGGCACATGCCCCAGTACCTGTTGCCATCAGTGAGCCTAAGAATTAAGGAATCTCAGCACACTGGGAAAGATGAGATGCATGCATAGGTTAAGTGCTGTGGTAACATATAATCTAGAATAATCTTGGGATTCATTAAGCCTTAAGACTTAAAGAGATATTTATTTTGAACCTCATCTAAAATTTAACTGGTTAACACACCCTTCAGTGACTCTTCTTTGTGGGCAAATGACACAGCTCATCAGCACACTTAGCATTTCCCTTTAGGGTAAATCAAATTTATCTGAAGTCATAACAAGCTGAAGTTTCATGGCATTGCTCCAGTTCCTAAAAAAAGGGGGGGGGGCATGCCTTGCAACAGAAGGCAGCTATGAGCAGGTTTGGAGTTGTTCTGGGAAGGCTGTTGAAAGTGAGACATGAAACTAGCCTCTAGATCAGGCATGACTCCCTTAGGTGGATTTAGCATAGAAAGGATATCACTGGCACTCCAAGTTATGGACACAATCTAAAAATTGGACCTAGGATTCACATCCTGTCAGGCCTGTGGTGGTGACAAATGGTCTCTCTGCTGTAACACCTCCAAGCTAGCCCCATTCTGTTTACCAAGCTATGTCTCCAGCTTCCAAGCTTCTCCACCCCACTTTCTCTCTCTGCTCCTTAGCCTGTTTGTCCATTGGAGATTTAGCTTCCATTTTCAACATGTCCCTATCACTTTCTCCCCTATCCGCTTGAGCACCCATTTGCCTTTTTAAAAATATTGACTATGGAGCTAATCTTAGAACTAAACATGCAGGTGTAACCATCTCTCTTACTGATACTCTCCAGACATGCTCTTTTGGAGGAGATCAGAATGTTTTCAGCACTGAAATGGTTTTCTTCTAACCAGTCTCTATATGTAAGGTGTCCTGGATGAGGCTATTCCTTAGTGAATGCCTGACCCTGACTTCCCAAGTGAGTATCTAGAAGAAAGATGTCCCTGTCCTTTGGGATAGGGAGCAGACTGTGGAGATTCCCCCTTAGGAATCTCCTCTTTCTGCATGGGCTCAGAGGAACATATCCTGTGGCATACTACCAAGTGATGTGATCATTCAGTGTCTACTGTGTCACAATGAACTCTTATTGCTAAAATTTTCTCCAGCAACAGACTTGAGGAATTGTATTCTCAAGGTAGATTTTAAAACTGAAAAATCCAGCTGTCCTTGATGACCAGAGAATAATAGATGAGAAAAGTAACAAGTACATGGTTTAGGAAAATGAATAAATCACTGATTCACCTAGCCCCTAACTTGCAGCTGGTAGTCTCCTTTTTTTTCCAAAAGCCTGTTCCCCTTCTGGAGTGAGACCTCATGAATAATCATCCTTGTGTCCCTATGGGGAAGACTGAAATTGATTCAAGAATGTGGGTAATTCAGGAACAGCTTGCAAGGGCATGTACAATTATCCCTGAAAAAAATCTATTTAAAGGACCACTACTTATTTCCACAACAATGGCAATATTCTTTAAGATCTGAGGTATGACAAGGCTGAAAAATACCAAAATCAAGCTCAGGTTTGGTGACTTGAAATATTTCTATTCTGGGAGTCTAGGAGCCCAATGTGGAATGCAGATTATTCCAGAATCTCAGACTTAACTGTACTAGTCAGGGTTCTCTAGAGTATCATAATTTATGGACTTATTTATAAGCTGTGTTTGAGCTAATCCAACAATGGCTGCCTTTGAATAGAAGGCCCAAGAATCCAATAGTTGTTTAGTCCATGAGGATAGTCTTCAATATATACCAGAGTCCTGTAGAAGTAGGCTTTAATGCCAGTAAAAGTTTGTGTGTGGGGGGGGGAAGCAAGTGGACAAAGAGCAAAAACTTCCTTCTTCCATGTCCTTATGTAGTCTTCCAGGAAAAGGTGTGGCCCAGATTGGAGGTAGACCTTCCCATCTCAAAAGATAATGGATTAAATTAAGAAATTTCCCCAAAGGTCTGCCCATTTTGAGGGTTTTAGTTAATTCCAGATATAGTCAAGTTGACAACCAAGAATAGCCATCACATTAATAATGAGGCAGTGTTACCTCTCCTCACTCTGATATCCAACCCATATACTCTCCTGTGTTAAACCCCAGAGAATACCAGGTAGCTTGCTATCTTGGACATAAATGATGACTTTTTCTGTATTCCTCTATATTCTGAGTTGCAATACCTATATGTGTTGGGGGATGTCTTTCTGTACACTGTGAACATATGTTGTTCCCATTGGTTAATAAATAAGAGGCTTTGGCTTATGGCAAGGCAGCTTAGAGGCAGGCAGGAAATCCAAGGGGAAGGATCAGGAAGAGAAAGGTGGAGTCTGGAAAGATGCCAGCCTGCCACCCAAGGAGCAACATGCCAGCAGACCGGTAAAGTCACAGAACACGTGGCAGAACATAGATGAATAGAAATGGGTGAATTTAAGACATGAGCTAGCTAGCAAGAGGTCTGCCATTGGCCATACAGTTTGTAAATAATATTAAGCCTCTGAGTGAATATTTTATAAGTGGCTGCAGGACCATGGAATTGGGTAGGACTGGAGAAAACTCCAACTACATTTCACTGCCCAATGTGTTGGCTCAAGTTTCCACCTGAAACCTGAGAGAACTTAATAAGAGATTCTAAAATAGAGCCCAAAACAGCTTCCTACTTCATGTCTCACGCAGGCCTGGAGGTGCCACAGCATTTGGGCTTGAACAGAGCATGACACATTCCCACCTCAGTACACCGAGTTATCTCCAAGCTGTACAGCACACTGCATGGTGGATTCATCCTTTACTCATACAGACAAAATGGGTCTATGGGCCAACTGCATACTACCTGAAGGCAACATGAACCCCAGAGTTGGCAAGGTATCTCCACCATGTTGAAAAGCTGAAGTGGGCAGAGTCAACAGCCAAGTCTGTTCCTTCAATCTTAGCCATGCTGCAGTTCCCATAGATCAGAAAAGGATTATAGATTCACAATGAGACAGATTCAGATGGAATAAAACTCTAATTGGTTTACATTATATGTAAAAATGTACATAGGCTTGGAAGAGAGAAAAAGGAGAATAGACAGTTATAGAAAGAAATAGTTTTAAAAATAAAGTTTATAAAGACACAATAAAAGTAATATAAAAAATAAGCTACATAAAGATGGAAATCACACAGAGAGTCTGGATTATATTGTGTTTGGGATTTTTAACTGCAGAAAGACATTTGATTATAAAGGCTACTCAGTTAAACCAATACGATTTTTTTTTTTAATTTTCTGAGACAAGGTTTCTCTGTGTAGCTTTGTGCCTTTCCTGGAACTCACTCTGTAGCCCAGGCTGGCCTCAAACTCACAGAGATCCACCTGCCTCTGCCTCCTGAGTGCTGGGATTAAAGGCATGTGCCACCACCACCTGGCCAATATGTATTTTTTTAAAGGTATCTTGACTTCAAAATTCATGTCTAAGGATATGTTGTACCGGAAAAGAAGGGTTCTGCTCTTGTTTCCACAGAAGATGAGATTCTTTCTGTGGATTCCTTCCAGATTAATATGGTTCCATCAGGGAAGACCCCCTGAGAGGTCTCCAGATGATCCAACATCCAGAACAACTTCAAGGCAACTGACTCAGGGAATATAGCCTCACAAACTACTCCAGTCAGGACTTGACAATAATCCTAAAATTTTCTTTGTGTTTCCATAAGACTACAGTGCCTCCAATCAGCAGGAAGTAGCCTAGAAAACTACACCAACATTCCCAAAAAAGGGACTATGGATGTTTGTCTTTGTTTAGGGGTTGGTTCCAAATTGTTGTTGGTCATAGTCAATCTCTTTCTAAAAGAAAAGAAAGGGGATATGATATAGATAGGATAGGATAAAATGGTACATTATTGAATCTACTTTTAAAGAGCAACAACTTGTTTAAAATGTTTTACATTGCTATGGATTTTAGTAAATTGATACAAATTTAAAGTTAATTTTGTTATACTATATATACTTCTACTCTTCTTTAAGGTATTATGTAAGGTATTGTGCAACTCATTTAAAATTGTAATGTATAATTAAGAAATACAGATTAATAATTAGTCATCTATGATAATCACACTTATAGTCATGTTAGTTAAGTTTTCTAAGTATACAAAGATATATTTCAATTAGGTAGGTAATCTTCAAACACTTCAAAGATCTACAGAATATGGCATTTAAAATGTTTTAAAAACTTAGACTTTCTGAACAGTGAGACACATTTGCTCCTGGCAGCACTGATTTACTTTAAAGAGGATGATGGGAATCAAAGAAACTCCGTATGGAGTTTGCTTTCCTTATGGCTAAAGTTAGTCATTTAAGAAAGAAACTGTTCTTGCCTGGACCGCTTGACAAAATGTTGTATAAACTGGACATACAAGACCCATAGGAAAATGAGCACTAAATCTTGTCAAAACAAGGTAAATGGTCCTTCAGATTCCTGTTTCACAGAGAAGACTGCCAGATATTCTACCAGACACAGGGAAAAGCAACTGAGAGACTCTAGACCTTTAGGCTGAAGATGGATGCCCCAAAGTTAAAGAGGAACTTTGGGTGTCTGTCTAGGCAGCCAGAAGACTCTGTCACTCTAGATTTTGGAAGTTGCTTACAATGCGCTTACTGTTTTCTTAGGTAATATTATATCCTTCTGGAGTCTTTGATGTAGTTGAAGACTAAATAGTTAAAATTTTCCTTGGTTATGATAAAATATAAATTAGATGTGAAACTTTAGACACAGAAAAATAGCATAGATGATAGAATATTTTCTTTAATTTTGCCAAATAAAAATAGACTAGATATTGTAACTGTAATTCTTGCTTCATAACTCTTTGTTATATATAATTTTACTATATTAAAGCTAAAACCTTCCTTTTTGATTAGATAGAAAAGGGGAAGTGCTGGGAATATCTTTCTATATGCTGTGAATATATGTTGTTCCCATTGGTTAATAAATAAGAGGCTTTGGCCTATGGCAAGGCAGCTTAGAGGCAGGCAGGAAATCCAAGGAGAAGGTTCAGGAAGAGAAAGGTGGAGTCTGGAAAGATGCCAGCCTGCCACCCAAGGAGCAACATGCCAGCAGACCAGTAAAGCCACAGGACACATGGCAAAACATAAATTAATATAAATGGGTTAATTTAAGATACAAGAGCTAGCTAGCTAAAGGCCTGCTTTTACAATCAATCCATGTGTGTCTCCTAAATGGGTAATAGAATTTATTAAGATATAAATTTAGGAAATACACTCACGATTACAGAACAGAGTAGACATTGGAAGGTGTCCTCTGATCTGACTGGGAGTGAATCCACATCACAGGCTAGGGCAGAGATAAGGGTCATGTGACCCTTCTCCAACTCCTTATAAGAGGTCACACTCAATGGCAGGAAGCACCACCTCCTTTGGGCTGTATAGCCCAAGGTCATGGATAGAGCAAATATCACTACATTTTCCCTTTTGTCTAAATAAGAAGGTTCCAATCTTAAAGCAAACTATATATGATAAGGATGATTATCAAATATTGTCCAGGAAAAACAAAGGGTGATAACACAAACAAAAATGGAACTACAACCAACAAGAATAACATCAAACAAGAGACACATACTAAAATTCAGAGAAGTCTGGAGCATAGGTAAATGCCACATTACAGAGATCATTCCAAAAGGTGTCCTATCCTGAAGAACATGAGTCTAATACTTAATATGGTCTAGCTAAGATACAAGAAGATTGTTACTTACTTACTGTAACTGTTAGTCTTCAATCCCATGAAAGGCCTGAGAAGGAATATAATAATACTTGAGAAAAGGGTGAAGGGTGCAAGCAACTTTCAGGAGTCTTGTGAGAGTAGACAGAGATATCTGGCAGCCTAGACAGTCACCTAAAGTTTCTCAGCATCATTGGTGCATTCAAATTCAGGCTTAGAGTACCTGACAGGTCATTACCCTTACCCTTACATTACCCTACCTTACCCTGTCTTAGAGGAGTTCAGTAGTCACTTTTCCTTATGTCCCACTCATTCAGAAGGGACAGTACTCGTACTATCAGCAGTCAAGGCAAGGGCAATCCTTTGCCGAGTAGGCCATTTTGTGTCAATAAGAAGACAAACTTCCAAATGGTAATCTTTCAGAAGCTCAACATTCTCTAAGGATCAGATTGTTGCTGCCAGTAACAATCATGTCTCACGTCAACAGAATTCTAAGTTATCAAAACATTTAAATGCCATATTCTCTAGGTCTATGAAGTGTTTGAAGATTACCTATCAATCTGACATATGTTTCTGTAAGTCTGGAGAACCTAACTAACATAACTATAGAAATGAGTGACTATAGCTCAGTAAGTCTTCTTTAATAAAATAACTTAAGGACTAAGGCTTCACATTAACAAGATAAACAGTCTGTAAGCAGATGAATCATATAAGGACAATGATCTCAAATTGTGACAATACACAAAATAGCTTAAACAGAGGTAGGAATTTATAGCACAATATGCTATATGACAATAATCCTAAATATGTATCAATATACAAAATACCTTAAACAGATGTAGAACACACATACAGTATGGCAAATATTACATTTGCATCAATATACAAAATGTTTCAAACAGGAGTAGGAATATGTGTACAATACAACAAATATAGCCTTGTATTTGATTCAATATACAAATTATCTTAAAAAGAAATATAAGAATTGTTTACATTTGTATCAATATGTATCGATATCAATAAAATACAAATGTACCAAGAATCCATAACAGTGAAATTTATTTAGGGTTAATATTTTACTAAATTCATTTACTAGTATACACAATAATCTACCTTAATACTTATCCACTCCCCTTTTGGTTTTCTTAGGGTAAATACCATGTCCAATATTTTCTTCCACCCCAACCATATAACCATTATTCATAACCCTGAGAAACATGAAACCTTTGGGAAAAGGGGGCATCGTTTTCTTGGCATTGCTCCCTGCTGTTCAGGGGGTGATGGTATCTATGTGGGGTCCTGTAAGAAAGCTTAGATTGTTAGGTTTCAATGGGACTAGCCATAGAGCCTGCAGCCAGTCTCAGAAATGGGTAAGGTTGTCTGAGATTCTGGCTAGAAGGGTAGTATGATGGACCATCTCATCTTAGAACTGTCCTGAAGAATTTTCAGTCCAAAGCTGATCACTGAGTAATGTTCTTAGGTACCATGGCATCTTTCTGGACTGAGTAGAGTCATTGTTGTGGAGCCCCATCTTCCTTCTGGATACCTCAGAGATTGTTATTGGGAAGACTTATTTTCACTGTGGAAAACTTGAACATTATTAATATCAAAATGGAAAGTTTGGATTTATTCTGGAAAGAGAAAGAATCATCTGAAAGCAAGGACAAGCATGGAAAGAAATAGAATCTTAATGACAATGGTCCTTTTTTATTGGCTTTCTTCTGTCCCACACCAGTTGGCTCATCTGATATGAGACAGAATCATTGAACTTTTTCTTTTAGCAATATACTTTGGTTTAGAGAAGAAGGGAGCCAAATTCCAATTTCAAAGCTAGTTTGATTTATAATTGAATCAGAACCACAACTATTCTAGAGTTAAAGAGATATTGATGTTAGGCAGTGAAATATTACCATGTATAGTATATTGATACCAATATGTTCTTCCCTTCTGCTGTAGGCTTCTGGGTGTCCAAGGACTTATAATTTCTTGAAAATGGGTATTCCTATTATCCTGAAAAGACAAAAACAGAACCCTACCCCAAACCTTGCTTATTAAATTTTTCTTACAACTTGTAGAGATGTCACACCAGTGGATGAGCTTTTACTTCTCCTCATCAAGGGTTTTCTCCTGTTTGAAACAAATTTTTATTAATTTTATTGGTATCCATAGCTTTTCTTCTCCTGAAGAAACAAAAGCAAAACCGCTTTTCCGATGTAGGACATATCCTGGTTTCCATTCTGAAGTCAACACATCTTGAAATAAATCAGTTGGTTTAGCTTAGAAGTTTTTTCTGTTGTCCAATGTCTCTCCACAGCTGTTGTTTCTTTCTGTAGATGTAACCAACCGTCTTATTAAATAAGAAACACAGAGACAAGGTAAAGATAAAAGCCCAAGAGGTCAGAGCTAGGAGCCTTACCGCTTGCCACCAGCTAGCTTCTCCCGCCAAGAGACCTCTCCGAAAAGGGAGCTACTTCCTGTGCGTTTGTCTTATAAAGAGTTCTTCTTCTTCCTTCTCATTGGTTGTAAACCCAACCACCTGCCTGTCTGTGGGTCACTCCAGGTCTTCTATGGTTGGTATTGAGATCAAAGGCGTGTGTCTCCAATGCTGGCTATATCCTTGAACACACAGAGATCTACCTAGTTCTGCTTACCAAGTGCTGGGATTAAAGGCGTGCACCACCACTGCCCTGGCTTTCCCTATGGTTTGCTAATAGTTCTGACCCCTAGGCAACTTTATTTATTAACATACAAATAAAATCACATTTCAGTACAAATAGAATACCACTATATCTTTCTCATCAGCACTGAGAAAATTCAAGTTTAATAATGCATTATGCAATCTATTTCTAGGAGATATTGTTACCTGTTGATGTTTTATTTAGCATATCCTTTAAAGTTCGATTGGATCTTTCCATGACTGCTTGGTCTGTGGGATTGTGTGGTATACCTGTAACATGTTTTACATTGTAATAAGCAAAAAAAGGTCTCATTTTATTTGAGACATATACTGGGGCATTGTCAGTCTTAATTTGTACAGGTATTACCATGATGGCTGTAACTTCTAATAGGTGTGTAATCACAGAATCAGCTTTTTCAGAACTCATAGGAGTTTCCCACTCAAATCCTGAATTAGTGTTAATGGTATGGTGTACATACTTTAATCTTACAAATTCTGCTCAATGAAACACATCCATCTGCCAAATTTCATTTCTTTGTATACCTTTTGGATTGCTTCCTGTGAGTAATAAAGTTTGGTTATAGAAGGAACAAGTAGGACATTTTCTTACAATATCCTTGGCTGCAGGGAGTGTGGGGTCTTTTTGTCACATTGGGCACCACTTATTATGATCAATTCATGTGAGTCTATTAAATGGATAACAGAATTTATTAAGATATAAGTTGAGGAAATACACTCACGATTACAGAACAGAGTAGACAATGGAAGTCGTCCTCTGATCTGACCAGGAGTGAATCCACCTCACAGGCAGGAGCAGAGACAAGGGGCATGTGACCTTTCTCTAACTCCTTATAAGAGGTCACATACAACAGCAGGAAGCATCACTTCCTTTGGGCCTTATAGCCCAAGGTCATGGGCAGAGAAAATACCACTACAGCCTGCCAAAGGCCATATAGTTTGTAAATAATATTAAGCCTCTGAGTGATTATTTTATAAGCAGCTGCAGAACCACAGGGCCAGGCAGGACTGGAGAAAACTGTGACTACATATACGTCTTTGAAAATTCCACTTTCTAGGCTACTCAGTTCATCTGGATGGTTCTGCCCCAGTGAAGTAGTAGTCCCTCCATCTTTGGCCAGGCTTTATCTAGGGACTTACTCAACTTCTCAAGTCAACAGACTAGGATCATTCAACTTATGAATAACCTCATGATATGTGCCCCTATAGAGGAAGATTTCCATGAAGCAATCAACACACTCCTCAATTTTCTGGCTAACAGAGGTTATAAGGTATCCATGATTAAGACTCATTTGTGCCAACAGTCAGCCGAATACTTAGGATTCATCATATCTGAAAGAAGGTGAATTGGGTGAATACAAGATGCAACCTATTTCTTCATTCCTTCTTCTGAAAATACTTAAACAGGTCAGAGGATTTATCAGAATTACAAGGTTCTACAAACTCTGGATTTCAGGATTTTTCTGACTTCTGTATCAGATAATAAAAGATATTCCTTCTCTGAGGAAAGCAGAAACACCAATCTGACATTCATTAGTCCTCTCCCCTCCTCAGTCAGAAGTACTCCTAACAGTCAACCTAAGAAAAAAGAAACCCACACAAATGGTAGTTAGGGTTACCTTCTTGAGGCAGGAGGCAAAGAGGACCCAGGCAGTTAGTGAAAGTTTCCAAGTATATATGGACAAGCACAGGTTATATGAACAGCTTCATTTCATGACTCCTAGGCCCTGAACTTGGTCTTTCAATAACATCATCACTCCACATCAGGGAGTCAGGAGCCAGGAAGAAGTCTGTCATTTGGGGTACTGGGAAGAAAACAGCCTTCAGTTACCACATCATTTTTTAAGGACTTAAAATCCTAGACACCACTGCTTAAGTAGTGTTTCCATTCTTGCAGCCCCTTCTGATGAAGAGGAATTTCTCTTTCTAGTAAGTTTTCTGGTTGAGAACTTTTTGTCTCAACTCTACAAACTTCATTATTCATAGACCCTGAGACAGGATCCTAAGTGTAAAAAATTTAGTAACATGGCAGTGTTAGGAACTGCTGATTGTTTCACAGTTCACTTTCAAGGAGCTTTTCTCCAACCACCACAATTATTACTCCAGTAAAAGATGGGTTCATACATATATCCCCAACTTCCAGAGTTACAGAGTACATCTGGTGCCTCCTTAAAAGGAAACTCCTTCATCTCAGCTGAGGAAGAAATCTTCCTTTTGTAGCCCTCCTGCTGTGGGATGTTCTGTATGGCAAATGTGTTGCTAATAAAACACTGATTGGCCAGTGGCTAGGCAGGAAGTATAGGTGGGACTAACAGAGAGAATAAAAAGAACAGGAAGGTGGAGGGAGTCTCTGCCAGCCACCACCAGGACAAGCAGCATGTGAAGATGCCGGTAAGCCACAAGCCATGTGGCAAGGTATAGATTTATAGAAATGGATTAATTTAAGATATAAGGACAGTTAGCAAGAAGCCTGCCACGGCCATACAGTTTGTAAGCAATGTAAGTCTCTGTGTTTACTTGGTTGAGTCCGAGTGGCTGTGGGACTGGTAGGTGAAAGAGATTTATCCTGACCGTGGGCCAGGCAGGAAAACTTAAGCTACAAATGGTGCCAGAACATGGGACAGGAATTTCCACTTAAAACCTGAGAAAGCATAAAAAGAAGATTCTAAAATGGAGCTAAAACAGCTTCCTAGTTGTCTTTCTCAAGTTAGCCGCAGGGGTTTGAGCTACTTGTGGGTTCCTGGCGTGCGCTCGACCTGCAGTATGGCGGGAATGAGGCCTCTGCAAGTGGCATATTAAGCTGCATGGTGGATTTAGCCTTTGCTAGTACAAAACAAAAAAAAAGAGGTTTCTGGGCTATACTCTGCTTTGATAGAAGCATAGACCCATGAAGGCTCCCAGAGCTGACGGTAAACATATCACTGCCATGTTGGGAAGCTGAGGTGGGCAGAGCCAGCAGCCATAGAGCTGTTTCAGTCTTAGAATGCTGCAGTTTAAACTAACAGGTTCACAATAAGACAGATTCAGATGGAACAAGACTTTAAATGCTTTAAAATGTGTGCAAAAATGTACGTAGGCTTCAAAGAGAGATAAAAAGGAATATATACAGTTATATAAAGAAATAGATAGTTTTGAAAAATGAAGTCTTTAAAGAGACAGTAAAGGTAGTATAAAATATAAGCCACGTAAAGATGGATATCACACAGAGAATCTGCATTGTGTTGTCTTTGGGATTCTTAACTGCAGAGAGATATTTGATTGTAAAGGAACCTGAGTTAAACCAATATGTATATTTTAAAGATACCTTGACTTCAAAATTTGGATGTAAGGATATGTTGCTTTGGAAAGGAAGCTCTGATTTTGTTTCCACAGAAAGTCAGAGGCTATGGATTTATTCCAGATTAAGATACATCAGGTTTGACCAGCCAAGACCCCCTGAAAGGTCTCCAATGACACCATGGCTCAGATGATCCAACATCCAGATCGGATTCAAGGCAACTGTCTCAGACGATACACAGACTACTCCATAATTCTAAAATTTTCTTTGTGTCCCCATAAGATACAGCGCCCCCCTCCAGCAGGAAGTAGTAAGAGAAGCTGTGCCCAAATTCCCAAATTATATGTAATTTACTTTAAGGTTAAAACCTTCCTTTTTGAAAAAAAAAAGGGGGGGGGAAGTGCTGTGGGATGTTCTGTATGGCAAATGTGTTGCTAATAAAACATTGATTGGCCAGTGGCTAGGCAGGAAGTATAGGCGGGACTAACAGAGAGAATTAAAAGAACAGGAAGGCAGAGGGAGTCTCTGCCAGCCACCGCCAGGACAAGCAGCATGTAAAGATGCTGGTAAGCCATGAGCCATGTGGCAAGGTATAGATTTATAGAAATGGATTAATTTAAGATATAAGGACAGTTAGCAAGAAGCCTGCCATGGCCATACAGTTTGTAAGCAGTATAAGTCTCTGTGTTTACTTGGTTGGGTCCAAGCGGCTGTGGGACTGGTAGGTGAAAGAGATTTATCCTGACCGTGGGCCAGGCAGGAAAACTCTAGCAACAACCTCCCACTGACTTCTTCCACAACTAACCCAGAAGTTGTTTCAAAACATAAATCAGTAAACTATACCTCATGCACCAAATACATTAATACAATAATTTTCTGTTATTATCACAATAAACCTGAGAGTGGGTGACTTTGGTAAACAGTTTTGGAGGTTGGAAAGTCCAACTGTCACAGTGTAGGTACCCTTATCCTCTGAGTGACATCATGGTTGATGGTACCACAATAGCAGGAACAGATGCTAGAGGGAGATATCCTAGGAGAAAACGGTGAAACAAAAGAGAGGCCAGTAATTATTCTATGAGGCTCTACCTCTTGGAGGTCTCATTATCCTATTAGCAATACATATGCTTGAGAGATACAATCAAACAACATCCAAACCATAAACTCAACCTTCTGTGTTCATAAATACACTACTGCTGGAATGAGAGCATGCTCATTCCTTCAGGTATTGCCTGTTACCATTTCCATGAGGCAGAAGCTCAGTTGATGCCTAAAATGGAGATCACATGGTTCACAAAAGCTAAAATACTTATTTTGTGGTTCTTTGTGGATAAACCATGCCAACTCCTATTTTAAAGCAATAAGCCAAGATAATAGAAACAACACTAAACACATAGGACCAAATGGGGCTACTATTCTTTCATCTACCTGCATAACATAAAGAGAGAAGTCTACATAGTTTTGCATATTAGCCTTGTTAGAAATTTTCATCATGCCCTGGGGTGTCCCCTGAAGTCTCATCTGTAGACACTAACACTGCTTCTGGCAAATGCTGTAGGTTCACTATCGGGAAATTTGGTCAAACAAAGGAAACTAAAATATTCTCCCTGAAGCACATCTTAACCACAGATAGTTAATGAATAAATATCCCTGCCCATTTCTCCCTAGATAGGCTGTTACTTCCAAGAAAATTTTATTTATGTTTAAACTAATTCAAGTTAGATTTTCACATCTTTCAGTTTAAGTGTTCCAATTAATCCAATGAGCTTTTCTTCAGTTTTCTATCTAGATAGGAATCTAAGGACTGAGAAGGTCAGGTGTTTAACGCAAATCACTGGGACTTAGATCTCTGCAGGAATGAGGAAGGGGTCTTAAGACCCCCGCAGGGAGTGAAGAGATGGCCTAGTGGTTAAAAGCACAGAGGACCTGTGTAGCTGAAAGTTTTCCTGTGTCCCAGCCTGCTGGCAGTTGGGACAAATCTCCCCTAATTGTGTCCCCCAAGTAAACACACAGAGGTTTATATTAATTAAAACTGCTCAGCCATTAGCTCGTGCTTACTGCTGACTAGTTCTTACACTTAAATGTACTTTCTTACACTTAGCCCATTTCTATTAATCTATATGTTGCCACATGTTCTGTGACTTTACCTGTATGCCATTAATTCCTGCTCCCTTCACAGTGGACTGGTATCTCTTGACTCAGCTTTCCTCTTCCCAGAATTCTCCTTGACAGCTTATTCCACCCGTACTTCCTGCCTGGCTACTGGTCATTTGACATTTTATTTATCAACCAATCAGAGCAACATATTTTCACAGCATACAGAAAGACATTCCTTCATCAGACCTAGATTCATTTCACAGTACCCACACCAGGTGGCTCATAGGGATCCAATGCTCTTTTGGCCTCTGCAAGTACCCATCTGCAAGTACACACACACACACACACACACACACACAAATAAAAACAAAGATCTTTTAAGAAATAACAAGGAAGGCCCCTGTGTCCACTGAAGTTATAGTGCAGGTGCTTAAACAAATACTAATACTGGCTTTCCTACTTTTGCTCAGCCAGGAGATTCACACTCATCCAAAGGTCTCCCTAATTCCCTAGACCACAACCACAAGTAACTGATCACGTGCTCCATAGCCCTCCTAACCTAGCCTCTATCTCCCACCTCAACTCTTCTTCAGCTACACATCCTTTCCTTCACTTCCTTGACCAAACCAAGCCCTTTCACCTTTAGGGAACTTTACATCTGCTCTTCTCTCTGCCTAGAACATTGTCCTTGGCAGTTTTGCATGAAAGGTTCTACTGGTCATTCAGCTCTCAGCATAGATACCATTTCTCACAAAAGTCTTTTCCTTTACAGACTTCTCACTGCTGTACCTTCACCCACTAGCATGTCACCTTGCTTTATTCCCCACTCAGTATTTGTGACTGTAAGGACATCTTGCTAATGTGTTTGCTTATATTTATCAGTTTCTTTCTAAAGGAGCTTATGTTCCTGAAAAGGAGTGTTTAATATGTCACTTACTATTGCTTTCCCAGCATCAAAAGAGCACACTGTAAGTGCTAAGTAAATATTTGCTGCATGGATGGCTCAAAAAGAAAAAAAAAGGATGCATAGAAATGAAACTGACCATATTTTACAGGGTAAAAGTTGAGCCAGATTTGCTTTCCTATATAATTGTCAGTTAGAGATATACACATCTAAAAATCTCAATTATAAAGCTAGGGGAGATACTATTTTTTCCTAAGTGAGAAGTTCAGTGGTAGGCAGTTGCTAGCACCAGTCCCTCTATTCAATACAGGCTCCCTTCCTATCCACCATTTTTAGCATGCTGGCTCTGCCCTTATGTGGGTTGCCCTGTAGCCACAGGATGCCATTGCAGTTCAGATGTCATATTCACAACATGGTAAAAAGATTGGAGAGAGGTGATACTGTTATTCATTCTCCTGTTCATTTCAGGAGAGCAAAGACTTTTCTCAAATCACCTTTCCAACTCCCCTTGCCATTTTAACCTACACCTTATGATGACTTGGCTGCAAAGTGAATCACCACTCTCCAGCTCCATAGCGGAGAAGCAGATTCCAGATAGGGAGTGGAAATGGCTGTTCTATTTCACCAAATTTTAATGTTAGTCATTGTGGCGGTTTGAATGAGAAACTTCTCCATAGGCTCACATATTTGAATATATAGTCCTCAATTGGTAGCACTGTTTGGGGAAGCTGTGGGAGGTGTAACCATGCTGAAAGAAATATGTTACTGGGAGTAGGCCTTGGGAACTGATAGCCTCACCCCATTTCTAATTCATTCTCTCTGCTTTATATTTATGGTTAAAGGCATGATCTCTTAGTTTCCTGCTTTTGTCACCATGCCTGCCACGTACTGCCATGTCTCCTCATCATGATGAATTCTTATCCTTCTGGAACCATTAGACAAAATAAACTCTTTCTTCCATAAGTTGCTTTATGTCATGGTGTTTATCACAGCAATAGAAAAGTAGCTGATACTATCACCAGCCATATCCAGAGTAGATATGGCATCAGACGGAGGAAGGACAAATTCGACACAGAAAGGTTTGCTAGCAAGGACACCAGGGGGAAAAGTTTTCATTTCTTATCTGAACTAACTCCTAATGCAAAGGGAGTTCACTTAAAGTAATTTCGAAAAGAATACCTCTCAGCAGTACTGAAAACACATTCTCATTTTAACAATTTAAGAGCTTTTCAATCAAATTAAATGATATGGAATAATAGTAGAAAATATGTCACTTTTTTTTAGAAGAGAAAGGCTGAATAAATCACTATGTTTAGTCAAGAAGTTGTTACAAACTGTTAAATTATTTTCAGACCAGGTATAAAAGAAAGATGCCCAGGAGATTTGTCTGGTTTGTTAACACATTATTATTTACACCAAGGTAGCATGTTAATAGCAGGAGGAAACATGAGCTACCTCTCAACCCCTATACATGTTTGTCACATCATGCTCTGAGTGCATAAGTCTTACTTCTGTCAACAGTAATGGAAAGCAGGCAACTATTGGAGTCCTTAAACTTCTCCTGAGAAAAATACACATAATTAAAGAATTATGAGCACTCACTTCTGATTTATTATTAAAAGAGTATACTTTGGGCAGCATTTGCTCTCTGGCTTGGCATTAAGCAGACAAGTGATTAAGTGCTAATATCATGGGGAGTCTCCCACATGCTCTTTGTGCTTGCCACATTTGGACTATCTCTTATCAAGAAGCTAAAGAAAAATGGCACAGCACATCAAAGTAGAAGGTGGGAGTCAGACATTTGTGAGCCTTCTGGCCATTCACTGTCTCAGGTTTCATGAAAGAATAGAAGTTTTGGCTAATGGCATGCTGGGGCTGGTCAGACCTGGATTCAATTTCTATCTACACTATTTTCTGAGATGAGGTGCCTTTGCACAATGGGATAATGGTTTCTGATTTCTAGGATTGTTG
>CABHPQ010170868.1:0-25890 GCA_902168405.1 Peromyscus aztecus
GAGTGTCTCCTCTACTCATTCCTGACTGTTAACTGGTACACACTTCTGCAGACCAAGTGCTGGCATCTGTAGCTCCTGAAAACTCATTGCTTGCAAAGGCTAACTCTTGATCAAAAGGTGACAATTCACAACCACTCACTATATCCTGTGGCTCCTACATTGTTTGGTTCTGTATTCTGCAATGTTCCCTGAGTCAAGAGGGTACAGTAAAAAAATATAAATATCTTGTTTAGGGATTAACACTCACCTGTCAATTTTCTCAGCCTGGTTAAAAATGAATCATGAAAAAAGCAAAACTTTCGTTAAAATCTTGTCAAAAATGTTAAATACCAAGATATTATAAAAAAAATCATGTCTTCAAGTCATTGTACTATTATATAAACAACATATCTTAAGCAGGGTGAGTTTATTAGGTGTATTTATTATTACAGGTAAAGGAAGATATATTTTTATGATGATTTCCCTAAAATATAAAACATTGATTATTACTTTTATTATGTCAATTATATTAAACTTTCCTTGTGTAGATTACATGTAATAATGTACAAGTTACTCTAATGATCTTTATTAGAAAGCTGAAAGAAGCATTCACTTAAAGCTTTGATATTGAGAGGTAACATTCTGTAATTAGATTTTAGCATATTAAGAGAACAGGATGTGACTGAGCTCCTGAGTGTGATGGGTAATCTATGGGGACTAGATGATGCAAAGTGAGTCATTGTTTTTAAGTTGCAAAAATTTTATGTATTTTTGGCTTTATGAGCCAGAAATACAACTTATTTTATGAAACAGGCAATTGTTATTCCCAGGGAAACAAACAATCAAATCAGTAGTTCAAGTGATTTTGTTGTATATGCACTCACAGTGGGCTGGCTATGTGGTTTTATATGTGCATTACATAGTACATTGCATTCATTTCACTAACATAATAATGTCATTTAATAATTCCAGATAATTGAAACAGTTTAGTGTTGCCATAAAATTTGAAGTTCCCACATATATTTAATTTGTGTTCCCATAAACTTGCTGATTATGTGGCTAGAATTTGATGAAAAATGCTGCCCACACATTATACATTTTTTCCTAGAATAGTGTATGATTTCAGAATTTTTATTGTTATTTTATCTATGTGCCTCACTTTTCATTTTAATATTCTTCAATTTTGCCTAATCTTTCATGGTCTATATTGCCTTTCTTACTTTACTTTTTTATTTTGTGTTTTAAAGAATCATCTATACTTTGTCTATTGAGCAATAAATCTTGACTACAAAAGAACTTATTTTGAACACATAATTAAATTTTTATTGAATTTCTGCAGAATCCCTGCAATTTTTTTTGTTGTTGTTACTGTTTTTGAATATGAAATAGAAAAAAATGCCCTTCATCTAAAGAACTTTATTTAACCAGGGAGATGGTATAGTGTTGATAATAAAAATAATTCTTCCACATGACAAAACATTACAAGTACAGTTCTTATTAAGAAGATCATTCATTCAGAATAACGTTTCCTATTACAGTGCTTCCCTGTGACTGTGTAATTGGTAGAAAGGTTATGAAAAACAAAAACTGATAAGAAATGTAGTTGAAACAATCTACTACTGTAAGACACAGATTAATCTTTTAACAGGCAAGCATTTGAAATAGAATGTCAGGCCTTACAGGATTGTAACCAGAGAGATTGGCTTACTGTAAGAATTTCATTATATGAAAACACGAAGAAAATGAGCAAAAGAAAAGAATAAAAAGAAAACAAGGCCAAAGATAGTAGAGGGTATTTTATACTGAAGAATCTTGATATGGTGTCTCAGATTTTTTTTTCATTTTCCTTTAAGATATTTTCTACTCACTACATACCACCCACAGATCCCACCTCCTCCCTTCTCCCACCTCCAGCCCTCCCTCCCAAGCCACCCCACATCCCCACATCCTCCAAATCAAGGTCTCCCATGGGGAGTCAGCAGAGCCCAGCACACTGAGCCTAGGCAGGTCCAAGCCCCTTTTCACTGCACCAAGGCTGTGCAAGGTGTCACACCACCAGCACTGGCCTCCCAAAAGCCTGCCCATGCACTAGGGACATATCCAGATCACCCTGCCTGGGTGCCACCCAAACAGTTCTAGCCAAACAACCATCTTCCGTATCCAGAGTGCCTACTCCAGTCCCGTGGGTGCTCCACAGCCACTAGTCTACAGTTCATGGGCTTCCACTAGAGTGGCCGGTCATCTCTGCACGTCTTCTCTCTTTGGTTACTTGAATCTGAAGTGTAACCCACAATATAACATTTGAATACTTCGTCTCCTGTTGGCTGCACTCTTTGGAGACATTCAGATTGTTAGGTCTGCTGGAGGAAGTACATCACTAAGAGCAGCCATTTAGATTAACAAAAAAGACTTTTCCTACTTCCTGTTCACCACCACAGCTTCCTGTTCATGCTTTAGATGTGAGACCTTAGCATCTTGTTCCTGTTGTAACACCTGCTTCTGAGAACTGCCATGGTGGGTACTTGTCTGTCTGGAACTGTAAATCCAAATACAATTTCTTTTCTAAGTTGCCTGTGACATAGTTCATATCAAAGTAACCTAAAAATGAATCACAAACACACACACACACACACACACACACACACACACACACACACACACACACACACACACGAGAGAGGGAGAGAGAGAGAGAGAGAAAGCAAAACACAGAAAGTGTCATGGCATCAGAAAAACAACACTTGCACTATGGAAATGATGTAAATACAACCTGGGATTTGGGGGGAATGAGAGAAGGAGATGTGGAGGGAGAGGGCATGAGGGTAAGAAATGACAGAGAGGGAGAGGGAGAGAGTCCTGAAGTGAGAGAGATCCTTCAAGCATCAGGTCTCAGTGTCAGCTGGGATTTATACAAATATTCTGAATGAGCTACACAGCTTCATGGACTCAACTTGACAAGATTGTTGCTTTGGAAGGAAGAATTACAGCCCAGCATTGCTGAATCTTTTAACATTTGAAAAACTAGTGTATCATAGCCTTGACTTGAAAATAAATTTTAGTGCATGGTTAATCATTTATGAATCAACTTTGTATGTATAAGTCCATTGAGAAATCTCAGGTATCTACAATTTTCATTTAGATAGATAAATTAAATTTTTAATGGGCACTTTAATTTTGATAATATGTTATATATAAATATAGATATGTATATAAGTATTTGCTATTATTACAATAGAGATGATAAATAAAAGCAAATGTTTCTATTATTACATATTACATATTATTACAATAGAGATGATAAATAAAAGCAAAATTTCTATTATGTCTTTATAAGCAATTTTATTTATTGGGGTGTGTGTGAAAGCTGGAGTGAGATTGTATTAACTCTTTAATGTAACTCTTCTCCTACTAAGCAGAGACTATCTTGTTATTTATTTCATATAATTCAGATCCTGAATTATGAGATCCTGAAAAGATTATAGACATAATTTGTTGGTGCTATTATAATTTTAGCTAATTTCCATTAGCTTATTGCATATTAGATTTTTAAAATGTCTCCTTGGTTGTTTTCATCATCTGCTCCTGAACATGACCTGATGAAGTAGCACTGCAGGGGGAGAAGCCAGGGAAAGATTTCCCCTAGTTGGAAATGCTAGGATTAAAGGCGTGTGCTACCACTGCCTATTTTCTATGTTTAATATTGTGGCTGTTCTCTTCTCTGAAACCAGATAAGTTTATTAGCATGCACAATATTTTGGGGAACACAATAACCACACATCACCTGTCTTATAGTCTTCCTTGGCTTTTTCCCTAACGTCTGCAGCCAAGATCCTCTAGAGGTCTCTGCTGACCAAATCTGATATTTATTGATTTTGAAGAGAACAATAACTTTTTCTTTCTTGTGTAAACAAAGATACAACTTCTACTCAATGCAACATATTTTCTGACATTCATTTTGAAGCTAAGACATTTCTAAAATATATAAATTGGTTTAATTTAAAAGTTTCCATAACCCAATGTCTCTCAGCAGCTATTTTTTCTTGTGCATGCATCAGCATTAAAAAGATTCAAAGTCAACAAAGCACCATAAACAATCCAGGTACCAGGTGTATTTCCCATATTTATGTGACTTATTCTTTTTGACATTATTTTATTTTTTCTTTAAAGACTTGATTTTTTAAACTATTTTTCTATGACTCTCTATGTCCATTTTCTTTTCTTTCTTTAGCTTCCAAGAACATTTTTAAAGATACTGTGTCATTTTAGAAATTTTCTGTGTCTGGGCCTTGTGTTCCTAAGCACTTGCAGAATTCTCTGACTATATGAGACAAATCTTAAACCGCTCTGTCAGCCTATGCCAGGGTCAGCTCACTGCATGGCACTGGCTTATGGTGCTGGCAGATGACTCCAGCCCTGTAGGCAGTGGCCAGTAGCCATATCTATGTACACCACTGAGCACTGATCTGCCTGAGAGACTGCAGTACTAGGAAGCCACATGTGACTCCTTGTGCAGAAATTTTCTTAGCTTTCACAGGTCCTATGTTTGGATATTTGAGCTTCCATGTTGAACGCCATATGTATTGAGTCTTTCTGTCCAACTAGCCAGCTCCTAAATAACGACACAGGTACTTACTGTTGATTATGAAAGTTTGACCTTAGACTTTTTCTATCTAGCTCTTACCACTTAAATTAAACATTATTTTTTAATCTATGTTCTGCTACATGGTGTTACCTCTCTTCTATCTTTCAAACATATGACGTAAAAGTAGAAGCAAATATGTCTTAGAAGAAAAAGATACTAGAAGAAAGGAGAGGGAGAAAGTGTGCAACATACGGGATCATGTTCAATATAGGATATATACTTTCATGGAAATTGGATAAGAAAAGTGTTTCTTAGTCACAAAACCCAGGAAATGAGCCATAATTACATTCACAATTCTTATTGAATTAAAAAAGGATATTCTCTTGTACTAACTCTCCAACCTATATGTGTGTATATATGTATATATTTATATGAAAATATCTATTAGATTTCAACATTTTTTGCAGATATTTTTTTCTAATTTTCTAAACAATGATAAAAAAAAGACCTAGGAATGCTCTTCAGTGTTGAATCTAGAAATCAGTCAAAGTAAAAGAACAGACATCTGATAAAAGAGTGTCCAAGGCAAGAAAGCTCATGTCATGATTTCTTCACTGTATGTTTTTGCAAAACTATCTTGTTATCTCAAAATTGAAGAAGATGATAAAAGTTATTTCTCAAGGTATATAGTGATTAAAAAAAATATACTCAATCAAGCTGTCAAATACTTGTAGAGCTCAGAGCAGGATTTATATTAGAAAATACATTATCCTTTGCTGTCTGATAAGACTGAGGAGTCAAAATTTATAATTAAATTTGTGTGTTATAAATTCAATGAAGCTAAATGAGAATTTCAATAGAGTTTTGACCAAGATGTATAATTATTTTCAATTGTAACAAAACAAAATAAGAATATGCATATGATATTTATAATTTATATTGAGAAATTTAATGTGATGATTTGTATATTTCAATATCCAATATAAGAGATGTATCTGGACCTTTCATGTGGCTGCAGTCCTAGATGTTAGATGCTGTACTATGGAATATGATTTTACAGTTAATATCTCTATGGTGTCTCATTGTCTAGTAAGTTGATGCAATTTTAAGTTCAATTCCCAAAGAAAACTAACTGCAAGACAAGATCAATATTTAACAAAAGGGATCTGTTAGCTGATTTAGTCAAAGAAAACAAGCAAGCAAACAAAACATTCTCTTCTGATCATGCATAGTATATTATTTGTGAAAACAACCTACGTGTACATAGCTCTGGAAGAAGAGTACCATTTTCATTTCTGGTGTTTGTATAGTGGTGTCTTAATCTCAATGCCTTCAAATATTTTTTTTCTAAATATAGTAGAATATATTCTGAATGAAAGGGATGTTTTGATTCATATTACAAGCTCTGGGAAAGAACAAAGATGAAAAGAGTATTACTAAGGCATTTGTAATGACTCTCATGAAATAAAACAATAAGTCAATAAAATATGTGAAAGATATAGTTCAGCATTATGAAAAAAATCACATGATAAATTAACTAAATAAAATGTCTCTGACTTTATTTCTTTAAATATCTATCATTATGGAATAATAATTTATCTAAACAAATCTCTAAGGTGGGTATAGAAAATTGGACAGTTTGTACTGAGCATTGTGGTGATATTTTGTTCCGCAAAATACTGTGCACCCTAATAAACTTCTCTGGGGTCACAGAACAAAACAGCCACTAGATAGACATAGAGGCCAGAAAATGGTGGCACACACACCTTTAATCCTATCACTTGGGAGGCAGAGATCCATATGGATCTCTGTGAGTTTAAAGCCATACTGGAAACAGCCAGACATGGTGACTCACCGCCTTTAATCCCAGGAAGAGGGCTTTTAATCCCAGGAAGTGATGGCAGGGAGCAAAAAGGTATATAAGGCATGAGGACCAGGAACTAGAGCTGGTTAAGCTTTTAGGCTTTTGAGCAGCAATTCAACTGAGTTCCATTTGGATGAGGACACAGATGCTTCCAGTCTGAGGAAACAGGATCAGCTGAGGAACTGGCAAGGTGAGGTGGCTGTGGCTTGTTCTGCTTCTCTGATCTTCCAGCGTTGACGCCAGTACCTTGCTCCAGGTTTGTTTTTATTAATAAGAACTTTTAAGATTCCTGCAACAGAGCATAGTTATAGATAAATGTTGGGTAAAGCAGTCAGTGGGAATGAAAAACATAAAGCAAATAGGTAATGTGATACAATAATTTGTACAATCCTTCAAACATGTTTGTTTCTTTACTTGCCATATGCTCACCTCGACCTATTGTAAGAATTCATGGTCATAAGAGAAGTTGTAGAAATATTGTAATTTATTTGCCCAGACTTGAGTGGACTAAAGTGTAAAACTCCCTCTGATAATATGATTTAAGATCAAGTAACTGTCAACCATATCTTTCTGTTTTCCAATGTGAATTGTCCATGCTATGATTAAACATCCCTCTATATCTTAAATTTTCAATGGAAATAAAGAGCATCTAGTCATCATTTTCTTTCTCATACTGGAAGCATACAATTAAAAGTTCTTTCATTTTATCTGCTCTGATGAAAATGTCTTGGAATATTTCCTTTATAATCTGGTTGAAGGTCATTAAGAAGTATTATGCTCCAAGAGCTCTTAACATGCCAGCAAGAGGGTAGATCAATGAATTAGAAACATTATTGTATTCTTTTTTATCCCCCTCATATATTTATTAGTAGCTTTGAAAAAGGCATGCTTAGTGTTTTTTTTATTTGCTATAATAGTATTTGTGATTTTTAAGGACTAAAAATTTATGCATTTTCAATAAGTTAAAATTAGTACATGAAAAATTTTTCAACATAAAAATTATAAATCTTTAATGATATTCATTTTATATACTTTCTACATTAAGTAGAAGTAACATGAAAATTTAGTGTTGCATTGAATTTGATTGAGTGATTTGCAAAATGGTGTCCAGTTAAGTGTACAACTTCCTTCTTTGGTCTCTGTTAAGAAACATATTTAACTTATTTTGGGGGAGTTTTAATAGCATCTCCTAGCTCCACAGCATTTGCTCATCATCAGAATCTATGTATAAAAGCAGTTGATTTACAATTACCAGTATACTTTAAAAATACAATCTGATCTGGTGAAATGCTCAGTATATGAAAGCATTTGATGCCAAATACAGTTTATTGAGTTCCACCTCCAAAAACAACAAAGTAATATCTGTCTCAGGTGAGCTGTCCTTTAACAATACCCATGTACTGTGACCTACACACACACACACACACACACACACACACACACACGGAGCAGATAAATACAAAAATAGTTATAAAATCACAAGTTCTTGCCTATTTAAAAGGTCTCATGGACAAATCTTCTATTTTAAAATGGTAGCAAGTAGCTATTGCTTTAATAAAAACATGCTCAGTAAACATCATGCTTACATTTCCTTGTTTTATATTTAAATACTTACTCAAAATGTTTGGTATATGGAAGTAGCCAAGAGAATTCTTATATTAATATCCTAAGGTACTGTTTTACACAATGGAAAAAAACATTATAGTAATTTAAAATTCATCCCTAATGATAAATCTCAGAAGTTATGAGGGTTAATGGATCTGTTCTTTTAGTTTCTAAATAAAATGTGTCCCCTTAGATGATGGTTACCATTTCTTAATTAAGAACCCACTAAAATGCTTTCCAAATGTACATAATTCATTTCCTTTACTTTATTGAACTGGGGATTGTGCCAATGAATAAAACATCTTAGTCTCAGAAAAAAAAATGGAAACTAATATTTTAAAGTTTGATGGAAAATATCATTTCTTCAACTTATTTTAATAATAAGTCCTTAATGTAAATAAGAGCAAATCAAGAGGATATGAAATTTGACTTTCAGTAAAGAACAATGGCCAAAATCCAGGATAATTGCTTTTTAAAGAAAGCATTTCATTGTGGGAATGTACCTCAAAATCTATCACTTGCCAAAACTAGAATGCCCAACACTGAAAAGTTGCTTTGCTATACTTTTCTAGAGAGAGATCAAAAATGAATCAATGACAGAGGGAAAAATTGGGCATTATGGCTCTGCACATATGTAAATATGTACTTGTGCAGTATGTGTCTAGCATATGCACTTGCAATTGTAATTCTCATATAGGGAATCACTTTGCTGTTACCCACTGATGGTTGGTAAAGTGGTGAAGTGTGACACTTAAGAATGACAGAAGATGTGAGGCATTTAATAAGAGGGCAGCTTTTAGATGAATCAATGAGTCACAGACTCTGGTGTGTAACAAAAAAAAAAAAGTAGCTCAGTGCTCATTGGCTTCCATGAGGACATCTGTAAACTAAGCATGGCATAGACATATGACTCTACTTTCAGGTAAATAGATTCAATGGATATCATTGTGTTATGCAGAATTAGTGAGTTTTGAAAGGATAATATGTGGTTGTTGAGTGCTAGGCTGTAGATGAGAATCTTCATCACCTCTTGTAAGGATCAGAAGGACATTGTTGAAGAGTGATCATCAACATGGAAGAGCTAGGATTGGAGAACAGTGGGGTAGAACAGTGAATGCTGAAAAATGACATGGCTGTTGCATCATAATTCATGATCGCATTGGGAATGTACTTATTAGAGGTATCAACATGCCATCAAGGATAGAAGAGGGGTTCATGAGGCTCTACAGTTTCCAGTGTGTTTATTAACAATTAATGGTCACTGCAGGAGCTGATGCCACTTTATTCAAGGGTGTAGTCACTAGTAAGTGGCCATGCTTAAGTCAATAAACCTTTAGTCATGCTCATGTGAGAAATCATAACTAAACTCAGAAGGTAATTGGGAAAAAAGTATAGGGTAGGGTGCTTATGAAGAATGACAGCAGAGGTAGAAGAATGTGAGTGAGAGAGTAATGAAGTGAAAATGACCAAACTCCATCATATATGTATGAAACTGTCAACAAATAAAAAACATTTAAAAGTATATGTGAGAGCATATGTGTGATAAGTGTCTAAAAGCTGCAACATGGAAGAGAAATATATGGGAATCAGTAGATTTTGGTTACTTAGTTTTATGTGTAGAAGCTCTTTTGTAAATAGTCATATCGAATCACTAATAAAAGCATAATTGCTAATTATGAAAAGTAGCTGACAGCTAGAAAATGGAAGTTCTATCCAGGTCTAACTGAAATTATGATCATACTATGCATCTTGGGGATAAATGTTATATTTTAAGACTTTGTTATAAAATGAAATTTGATCTGCAGAAATAACGTGTTCTTATCCATTTAACACAGACACTGTAAGTCTACTATTTATGTATATGTGTGAACATATTTGAACACAAAGGAAAATAAGGATATTAGCATAGGAACCCAATTTCTTTTAGTGAGAAAAGAAATCAGATGTTTAATGATGACTTGAAATTGAAGACAAGAACACCATCTGAATATTCCTGAAATAGTACTTGCTTACCATAAACCAGAGAGAGAACAGTGGATAATGTTGACTTTTTTATTGGAATTTTCCTTTTCATTCTAAAGTTCATGTCTGAAATTATTATACAATTAGTATTCAAAGTCATGCTTCTGAAACAAGTTAAATCACACTGAAATTGTGGGCTCTATAATGTAGAACTTTACCACAAAGAAAATGTAATATTTACATGATAGCAAACTTTTTCTTAAAGAAACTTTTCGCAATTTTAGTTTTATCTTCTTTTTCTAAATGATTAGACTAACTTCAGTAATTACAAGTTTTAAAGAAAAATGATCATTATTTTTATTTTTTAAGGTGTTTGAAGGGGAAACCCTCATTGCCAATATTTATGTAATCTGTACATTGGAAAGGCATCCACCATTGTAATGTTTCTGGATGTATCTTTCTCTTGCACTTTTTCTATCTTCCCAAAGTTAAAACTGAACTGCTTTAGAGGTATATTTTAGAAAAATAATGGGGGATCTCTTCTTCCCACATTTTATTTGGAATTAAGCTTGAAACTTGATATTTCCCTTCTCATTGCACTGTGCAGCAATGTTAACAGAAGGAATAATGTTAACAAGGAGGGACTTTCTCAGGAAAGACACAGTATGCAGCACAGCCCTGATACAGATAAGACTATGTATGTGATTTCCAAACCCAGTTGGGAATCAGTAAATCTCAATTTTCCATTATCATCCACACCAGCCTTACGGACATCAGTATGCTTATCTGAGAAACCTTAAGATTCTCCAAATATGTAACCCAGAAAGGCATGTACATGTTTTAGTTAAGTATAAAATTTTGCCATTTATCATTTACATTTCAAATGTATTCAGTGTAGCTTAGGAAGAAAAAAAATGGGATTCACTCTTCTGCTGTTTAGTTTGACACCAACTAGATGCATCGGAGGAGAGGGATCTTAATTGAAAATCTGCCATGAGATGGACTGTAAGTAAGCCCATGGGACATTTTCTTGATTGTAAGCAAGCTAATTGAGCAAGCCAGGGTGAACAATGAGTTAAACCACCTTTCTCCACAGCGTTTGCTGCTATTTCTGCCTCCACTTCCTGTTTAGAGTTCTTGCCCTGAGTTTCCTTCATGATGGTGAACTACAAACTGGGATAAACTCTTTCCTCCCCATGTTGATTTTGGTCATGGTGTTTCATCAGTGTGACAGGAACCCTATGAAGATAATTTGTTTGGGGAAAAAAATCTATAAAGAAGTCTATGGCTTATTTGGTTTAAGGTTATTAAGAGATAAAAAGTTGAGAACAATCTCCTTCTTCTATTCAACTCTCTTCTTTATTTCCATGCTCTTTAGAATTTATTCTCTCAGAATACATAGCTAGAGAAACAGTATATCTATTTATATTCGGCTTTTCATGAAAATGAGCTTTTTACCCATTGTTTACATAAAGTAATATAGAATCAAAATATCTGAAAAATGACCATCATTAGCCAGGCTAACAGCTTCATATTTATTCCTTGAATAATGACCAATAATATGAATACAAATTGGAATTGACTTACCTAGGTTATATGGAATTGAACCTTGTGACAAAAGATTCAACCAATTATTATAAATAAAAACAAAGCAGAAAAGGCAGAATAGTTACAATAGATCAAGGGATTCAAGCATTCATAAAGCAAACAACAAAGAAAATGTGTTTCATCTACATAAAATGCACTGGTGGAGAATATAAAAATCAATGAGATACAACTCTTAGCAATTGAGAGCATTTTCAGGAATACATAAAGTAAATACTTATTCTCTTTATAAGTCAGACCCCAAGTATCATATCTTTCTTCCATTTATAAGATTAAAATAACATTCAGGGAAAAGTTATGCAAATTGTAAAAAACAAGGAAAGTACCTGAACATTCATGTATAATGGAATCATAATATGACTATGGCATAGACTTCCTTGCTCGGGCTGCTAGGTAAAAGGCCAGACCAATCTAGTATGCATCAGGCCTAAGATTTGGGCTCGGGTACTGCAAAAAGACATAACAACCCAATTTGAAAACAAAACAAACAAACAATAACAACAAAAAAGAAAAATCAACTTTAATATTTCTTGTCACCTTTATTCCTTGGAAAACTGCCTGCAGGAAAATGCACATGGCAATTCTTCTCTGTGAGGGCAGTACTCGAATCTGAAGCTATCTGTTGTGTCCTTTAAGTGAATGAATGTATATGCAGCAATACGCAGTAGGTACTCACACAGGGGGTCTGAAAAGACAGATCATCTGCGAAACCAAAGTCTATACTAATGGTTAGCCTAAACACAAGAGTAATCAGAAGGGAGAAGGTGTTAATTGGTGAAGTCATTGACACTTTTTTGAAAAAAAAAAAAAAAAAAAAATCATCAATACGTACTACATGTGTCAGATAGCTAAAAGAGAAGGAGCTGAACATACTTGGCATGAAGAACTGGAAAGATGTAATGGAACATGCATGCTATCGATCTGATAATTATTCAACATATACATGAAACAGAAAATCATTTTATGCATCCAAATAGTTTTTATATATTAAGAATAAACTACTATAAAACTAAAAACAATAATAATGAAAGGTTTCAGGTCACAATCAAACCTGGAACCAATCATTTCCTTATTGAAGCATGCAAATAAATTTTAGATTTAGTTTGTTAAAATATTCATTTAAACTATTATAATTTTAAAAAAAATGCTTACAGCAAAATGTGGAGAGCAAACCTTTGTCTTGGCAATAATGTGGCTTTTGTTTTGTTTCATTTCACACAGAAACCCTTCCCCTAAAAATAAAAATAAATGTAACATAATCCTGGTACTGGAAGCTTCATTTGGTGATAAGAGACGGCCATTAGGGACCCTGTCTCCCCCATTACTTTTTTGATTTCATTTAAATCACCTTCATATAGGCTTATATGTAAGGGAGTTTCTACTGTATTAGATTTTCTTACTACCCCATAAACACACATTAATTTTAGCTATCTCTCCCCAATTTACTTCTCATCCCCCTCTCATTCTCCCTCCCCATTTGATCCCCAAATCTAGCCCCCTCTGTCATTTATAATTATCCACTCTAGCAGGGCAGTGGTGGCGCACGCCTTTAATCCCAGCACCCAGGGGGCAGAAGCAGGGGGGTCTCTTGTGAGTTCGAGGCCAGCCTGGGTTATGGAATGAGTTCCAGGAAAGGCGCCAAAGCTACACAGAGAAACCCTGTCTGGAAAATAGTTATTATTATTATCCACTCTATTTCCTTTTCCTAACAAGACCTATCTGTTTCCTGTACTTCCTTACACTATACTTACTCTATGTGGTTCTATGGGTTGTAGTTTGGTTATTATTGACTTTACAACTAATATCCAAATATAAGAGAATATACACACCCTATTTGTTTTTCGGGGTCTAGGATACCTCACTTAGGATGATTTTTTTATTAAATATTTTTATTTTATAATTAACTTAATTTCACGTATCAGCCATGGATTCCCTCGTCCTCCCTCCTCCCATCCCTAAGTCTTCCCCCTCCAACCCACCCCCCCATTCCCACCTCCTCCAAGGCAAGGTCTCCCCTGGGGAGTCAGCCCAGGCTGGCAGACTCAGCCCAGGCAGGTCCAGTCCCCTCCTCTCTACACTAAGGCTGAGCAAAGTGTCCCAGCATAGACCCCAGGCTCCAAAAAGCCAGAGCATGCACCAAGGACAGGTCCAGGCTCCACTGCCTGGGGGCCTCCCAGACAGTTCAGGCTAATCAACTGTTCCACTTGTCCAGAGGGCCTCACAACTCCAGGGAGGCTACCTGGTAAAGAGGATCCTAAGAAAGAAACAGGGATCACCCAACGACAGAGAAATGGATGAGCTCTACATGTAGCACAAATCTTAAAGGGTCTTAATAAAAGCAAACCTGGAGCCAGATATTGGAGTGAATGCTGGAAGATCAGAGAAGCAGAAAAAGTCACAGCTTCCTCACCTCACCAATTCCTCAGCTGATCCTATTTCTTCAGACTGGAAGCCTCTGAGTCATTATCTAAATGGATCTCAGCTGAACTGCTGCTAAAAGCCTAAAAGCATAACCAGGCTCTAGTTCCTGATTTTCATGCCTTATATATCTTTCTGCTTTCTGCCACCACTTCCTGGGATTAAAGACTCACTTCCTGGGATTAAAGGTGTGAGTCACCATGCCTAGCTGTTTCCAGTATGGCTTTAAACTCACGGAGATCCGGATGGATCTCTGCCTCCCAAGCGATAGGATTAAAGGCGTGTGTGCCACCATTTTCTGGCCTCTATATCTAGTGGCTGTTCTGTTTTCTGACCCCAGATAAGTTTATTAGAGTGCACAATATTTTGGGGAACACAATATCACCACATCTGCATGAGCAAACTGGTGGTGAGGGGGGATAATGGAGGGCAAGGGTCTTGGGAAGGAGGGCTTAGGGGAGTGGGAGGTCCCAGCTGGATCAGGAGCAGAGTGGGAGAATGGGGAGGTAGATACCATGATGAATGAAGATCCCAGGGGAATAGGAAGAAGCAGATTGATAGAGAGGCCCCCGGAAATCCACAAAGATACCTCCACTGTAGATTACTGGCAATGGTCGAGAGAGTGCCTCAGCTGACCTGCTCTGGTGATCAGATGGCCAAATACCCTGGCTGTCATGATAGAACTCTCATCCAGTGCCTGATGGAAGCTGATGCAGAGATCCACGGCCAAGCCCTAGGTGGAACTCTGCGAATCCAATCGGCAAGAGAGAGGAGGGATAATATGAGCGAGAGATATTGAGACCATGATTGGAAAAAAGCACAGGGACAAATAGCCAAACTAGTGGAAACGCATGAACTGTGAACCAATGGCTGAGGAGCCTCCATGGAACTGGACCAGGATGATTTTTTTAAGTCCCATCCATTTGATTACAATTTTTACATCATTTTTTAAAAGCTGAACAATAAAGCATTCTGTAAATGTACCACATTTTCTTTACCAGTTTTAATGTTGAAGGAAATCTAGGTTGTTTCCAATTCCTGCCTAGTATGAAGAAAGCAGCAATGAACATGTTTGAACAAGTGGCTCTGTTGCAGGAAAAAAAGCATCCTTTGGGTATATGCCTAAGTATTGTGGAATATTATTTTAAGGTGTGTTACTTTTGTTTATGGTACACTTGTTTAACTCTGTGAAGCTATGTTCTTATTGTATACAGTCTTACTATATTAAAGTTAAAGCCTTTCTTTTTTTTTTTTTAGAATCAAAGGGGGGACATGTTCGGGAATATTATTTTAAGATATATTACTTATGTTGCCTGCCTAAAACACTGAGAGTCTAATAAAGAGCTGAATGACCAATGGTAAGGCAGGAGAGAGAAATAGGTGGATGTTGGCAGGCAGAGAGGATAAATAGGAAGAGAAATCTAGGAGGAGGAAGTAGTAGCCAGGGAAGGAGGAGGACTCCAGGGGCCAGCCACCCAGCTACACAGCAAGCCATGGATTAAGAGTAAGATTTCCAGATGTAAGAGAACGGGAAAAGCCCAGAGGCAAAAGATAGATGGGATAATTAAGTTAAGGAAAGCTGGCTAGAGATAAACCAAGCTAAGATTAGGCATTTATAATTAAGAATAAGACTCTGTGTGTGTAGTTTGTTTGGGAACTGGTAGGCAGGCCTCCTAAAAGAGTAAAAAATAAACAACAACACTGAAAATTGATATAGCCCTCTACTGCTCTATTGAAAGTATAGTTGGTGAAAATCTCTTCCAATTCTTCAGGCTGTTTCTTTTTCTGAATAATAGCACTCTTTGCCTTTCAGAAACTTCTCAGCTTCATGAGGTCCAATTTATTATTTGTGGATCTCAGTTCCTAGGCTTTTAGTGTTCTGTTCAGGAAGTCTTTTTGTGACTGAGTTCAAGATTATTCCCCACCCTTCCTTTTATTAATCTCAGCGCATCTAATTTTATACTGAAGTCTTTGATCCATTTGGAGATGAATTTTGTTCAGATTAATAAGTATAGATATATTTGGATTCTTGTACATGCAGACATCCAGCTAGACCAGTACCCATTTGATAAAGATGCTATGGTGTTTTTGTTGTTGTGCAGTGTGTATTTCAGACTTCCTAATCAAAAAGCAGGTGTCATAGGTGAGAGGTTCATGTCTGAGTTTTCAATTTTATTCATTTGATCAACATGTTCTTTTTATGCAAATATCATGTCATTTTCATTACTATAGCATTGTAGTACAAATTGTTATCTGAAACATAAATATATGTTAGCTTTTATGTACCCATTAAGAGAAAAATAATTACTAAGAATACAACTTGGGGGGAAACATATAATATACCATCTCTAATTAGACAAGATATTAAACTATTTTAATTTGGCTCAAGTTATTTCTGCTGTAGTTTTTATGTTGAATATTGCTTGGGGTCATATCAAGAATAAGCAAAGAACACAATGTGTGTATGAAATTAAGCATGTGCTTCTAGTTTTTGGAGTTGAAAGCACTGTAAAATAATATTTCACTTTCATTAAATTAATGCATTCACCCTCTGTGTTTCTGGCCATAAATGAATATGGATAATGTTTGGTCATTTTGTTTCTTGTTAGTGTTAATCACTATTAATCTTGCAGTCTCTCAGAAAGTCAGGTAAACTCACTAGCAGGACATTTTCTAAGTTGTGTGCTTATGTTCCTGATGACAGTGTACGCATATTTGAAAACTCGTTTTCTCATTTCCTACTACGTGTGTTCACTGATTGCTCTTCCTGTACATATTTGAATGGTTGTGTCATGTTTGGACGTTTTCCCATTTGGAAGATTGTTCATAAATCTTATTTTCTATAATTATATTCAAACAAATCCCACCAACAAGAGCCATTTCAGCTCCAGTGGTTCTTCTCACTGGCATGATCCATAACATGTGTCTATTTTACAAATGAATGACTTGTGTTTTATATATAAAACATTGGCACTGTGTCCTTTGGCTGTCATTCATGAAATTATAGACCAAGAACTTACACATTTATTATTTTCCAAGTCTGTATCTTCCTCGCATCTTAAAACTCCATCTATCATAACATTTACTAGCTCAGAAGACCTGCCTGTCTTTTCAAAACTGATGATGCAGTTTAGTGGAAGCTGTTACTGAAATGCCATGAAGTAAAACTTAGATCAGTTGGTTCAACGCACCAAAACAAATGATATTTTGAAACGAAATTCAAATTTGATCACTTTCTCTGATCATTCTGGAAACCATTCTGTAATAAAATATTTATTACCGTCCACCCATGTGCAGAAGCATTTTTTCCAAATGCAGCACAGGATCAGATATTTTCCAACAACATTTAGTCAGAAATAAATAAACAAAACTTTCCTGGAAAGGACAATGAAAAATTTTACATAGATAAATTTAGAAATGTTTAATTTTCATAAAAATATGTGAAGCTTCACACAAAGCTTTGTGTTTTTAAATTATAGGTATCAATATAAGCTGTGATACCTCTAGTTTCACAATTTTATATAAATCTGTATGTCTACCTATTTATTTGTATGAACAATTCCTATACAATCTAACACAATTTTCCATTCCTTGAATTTAAAAATAAGCACATTTCTCAGAAAAAACAAATGAAGGACACATACATTTATAATAAGAAATACCTAGTAAAAGTATTTTAATTTAAGCACTGAAAATAAACAATAAATTGAAAACATATAAGTATCCATTTAATAACAACACCTCTGTGTTTTATGTTCTTTCTCTTTTAAAGGACTTACAGCATTATCTAGGATGTATTAAGTATGCTTTCACATTATATGGGTGCTGAAAGTTGATAATTTCTAATGTTATAATATTAAAATGCAACTAGAACTGGACTTTCAAATATGCTGGGTCATATAACTAGATAGACATTGAAGTGTAGCTATAATGAGTCATGGTATGCTATAAATGTAACTCATATAGATTGTGAGCATTTAGTAAGAGGTAACATGTTTATAACTTCTCCCCTACGTTTTAATTTATTAAATTTTAAACTGATATTTAAATACATAAATTTGTGCATATTAATTGACTACCATGGTGTATTTGTCTAATGTTTAAACCAGATTACACATAGTCACCTTCTCATACATCAGATCTTTATGGTAATACTTTGAAATTTATTTCCTCCAGCTTCTTCAGTTGTTTGGCTCCATTATTGATAATCATCCTCCTGTGCAGCATCATTTAAAATTATTTCTCCCACTCAGCTGTAACTCGTTACTCATTCATAAATTTTGCTTCTCTCTATCATCCCCCCCATCCTTTAGTGACAACTGGCCTTTTTTTTTTCAATCTATCTGTCATCAACTTGCTTTAGATCCCAAATATGTATAAGATCATGTGATTTTCTGACTCTTTGACTAGCTCATTTCATTTAACATTCTGAGAAACCTATATAAATTCAGATGTTTCTTCAAAAACTGAAGACAACTAGATATGATCTGTATGATCTTTCAGTGTTACTACTGGTCATAAACTAAAAGCAAATTTAATCATTCCTTTGTGAATAGTTATCTTTATGCCCATGTTCATTGAAATGCCACTCAAAACAGCTCATAAATGTAAAAATACATTTTTAGTGAGTAATAAATAAAAAATGGTGTTTTTTTTTACAATGAAATAATGTTCAGTCATAATGACAATGGGATACTGTCATTTGTGGCATAGATATGGCACTAGAGCTGATTGTTGCTAGTAAAAAATGTGATTATGTTAACTTATCAATTCTTCCAATACATGAGTGCAAATGAAATAGTTTGCTAAACTTAATTTAGTATTGCTTCATGTATTATGTGACAGCTGATTGAAGGACACAAAATCTATGGATTTTCAAGTTCTGTATCAGTATTATCTTTAATTTTAAAGTCAGTTTAGATGCTACTCCATAAAAACAGACTGCCCTCTTAGATGACTCAAACAGAACCATTTGCATTTTTGGACAAAGAAAGACTAGAATATAACCATCAAAAACAATGGACAAAACACAGATTTATTACAAAAATACTTTGTTGGAGAGACATCCTATTTATCCAGAGGGGAAACAAATTAACATCAGTTTCAGTTAGGCTACCTTTGTTATGCAAAAATTAAGACAGAAACTAATCTGTTTGAAACATTTAGCTGTTATTTCTCTGATTCTGTTTTCTAAACCTGGGTAAACAGCTTAACTGAAAAACAGTGAAAAGAATGATTATCAGCATTCATTTAATCCTTAAAAATATTTATGGATATATTGACTTATCTAGTTATTATATATATGTGTGTGTTAGTGTGTGTGTGTGTGCTTACCTATATGTATGTGCACAACATGTGTGAAGTATCCTGCAGATGTCAGAAGAGGGCATCAGATTCCCTGAAACCAAGGTTAAAACAGTTGGGAGCTGCCATGCAAACCCTTTTTCTGTAAAGTAACAGTGAATGCTCTTAAACTCTGAGTCATCTGTTGACCACCTATGATCTAATTTTAACTTTATGATGGTCCACTGATACCTAGAAACAGTAAATGATTCTAATGAAAAGCTATTGAAATAGTTTGCCATTTTTATTTACATATTAAGTGTTAAAGTAATATCTGTGTGCCTCCTTCATTTCGGACAATACAGAAGCAGCGGTGTCCAAATAAACCATACCCCACGTGATGAAAGTACAGATATGCTCTACTACCTAACTACCATTCATTCATATCTGGTTGAGGAACCTGAGAATGTCTATTTTTCTGTAGTGTAACCCAGGTTGAACGCTGTCTTAAAGGAAAGAAAGGAGAGGAACGGAAAGGAAAGAAGTGGAAAGGAAAGGAAAAGAAAAGAAAAGATTAAACCCAATTCTTTCTTCTCTATTTGTCCATTTAAGTGTGCATGGATATGTTTGCTAGGTTTACTTACTTTGTGGATATAATGTAAAAATAATACTGTTCTGGGGCATTGTTGCAATGTATCATTTTGTGTGTGAATTGGTAGAGCCATCTAATGCAAATACAATATAATGAACCACTTATAAATAAATGTATTATAAACAAACATAATTAATTAAAATGAACTTGACAGTTAGGGCAGAATATGAAAGCAAAAACAATTTGAAGCTATGTCAAAACATCAAGTTTGCCACATTTAAGAAGCCAAACTCTTAGTAAAAAGGGAATTCAATATGATATTAAACTTAATTAACAGTGCTTAATGTCTTCCAGTATTTCTCTGTTTACAACTATCTTACGTGGAAAGATAAAAGAATGAGGGCTAAACACTGAAGAAGCCAAGCATTGCTTTTAGTCTCACAGAGCCTGCCATACAATGAAGTTCGATGATTGTCATGAAAATAGTAAAACCAGTAGGTTGCAATTATGATCTGGAAATTAACCAAATTGGTTCTAATATTGCTCATAAAGTCTTAACTCTTGCTCAAACATTCTTGGCCTCTGTTTTAATGAAGACTTGAATTTATAATTTATAATTGAGGAAATGACTATGAATAAAACACTTGATCTGCAAGCATGAAGACCAGAATTAAAATTTCAGAGCCCAGGTAAACACCACATAAGGTTAGTGGGATTCCTGTGACTATAGGAATGTTCTGTGATTACAGAACACATGAGGCATAAACCAGGAATCCCATAGCCAGCCAGTTTGTCAGACAAGCTGAAATGACTTGTCTTCAGTTCAGCAGGAGGTTCTGCCTTAACATATAAGATAAAAAGTGGTAGACAAAGACAATGTCAACAGTGGGTTCCAATAGGCATGATCACCTAGCCAACACCTGCACCCACAAACATTCAAAGACACACAAACATTCATGCACACCACACACATAAAACAAAATAATGATCTGAATTTAGAAAATCTCTGTAAGCCTCACTTGGAGAGGAAATCAAAAACTGTAATGGTACCATGGACTTGATATTGTGCAGAGGTAAATACATCCTTCTCTCAAATGAAAATGAAATAAACAAATAAAAACACATCAAGCATAATAAAATACAAATTAATGTCTGAGAACCATGAATGCAAGGGGTAGAGTTAACCATTTTGACATGTGAATTCAACACTTTTGAACATTATTTCAATAACTTAAGTGCTCTGGTGAAACCTTTTTTTCTGAAAATATATCTTTATTTCAAAGAGAATTAACTTCCTTACACCTTGCAGCCAATTTAATTATATGTCTTCAGATTATGTAAGACAACGTATTTAACCCACTGTCCTACTGTGTACTCAGTGTGTTTAAGTTTAACCTGCCTTTAAGAAAGCAGTATAATCAACCTTTACTATGCCTTAGACTTCCCATGTAATCAGAATTGACCTCCTAAGCTAAATGCATAGTTTTAAACATAATGATGTGCACTTCAATGCTCCTGACCTAAAATGATGCATATGTATTTGTATATTTTTGGTAATCATTTGCTGAAAGCCACAACCAGGTTGAAAGCAAACATAAACAAAGAAAAGATTCCATAAATGTTTGAAGCAAAATGTTGATATATGTTGATAACATGTCTTTGAAGTTTTGAGAGTTACTCTGGGTCAGCTGAGGTCAGTAAATGACTTCTGTCTTTGTACACCTCTATTAAACATATCTGCAATAAAAAGACACATTATTCCTTTCTCATACTTTTCTTCAGTACTGTTCAACAAATGCACAGCAAAACTCTTTGTTTAGGTTCATAAACACAGAGTAGACACAGGCACATCACACATAGGCACAGACTCATACAGCAGATACACAGATAGGCCAATAGCCACAGACAATAGGCATAGGGAAGACAAGGAGGAAAGTTGAAAAATTCAAGTTTTGCCTGGTACATGCTCAAAACAGTCCAGTAAGTTTCTGTCTTTACTGTTCTATACAAACTTGATACAGTATATAAAGAAGCAGATGAATATTTCTACTGACTATCTGCAGTTTAAGGATAGGAAATCAATAGATATTTTTAAAATGAAGATAGTAATAACTGATAAAATAAGTGGTTTATTTATTGATAAACATGAATATAGGGTTACTGAACTAGAAAAATATCAAAACCACTGATAATATGTGGTACAGAACATATGGTACAAGATAATATATGGTACAGAAAGAGGCTGAGGTATTCTAAGTATCTTTAAGTAAACAATAAAGATATAATTGAATTTTTTAGTACTTAAACTATTATTTTTCACATGGGAAAAATACAAACATTCTCAAAAGTATGATTAAATTAAGTTAGGTTTCCTATACAAGGGGTATTATAAACAAAGGATAAGGATATGGCAAATTTAATAAAAAATGTCATAACTCACAGTATAGGAATTTGAGTCTAAAGTTGAGATGGCTTCACTAATTTATTCACAAGCTGAAATGAACAGGAAAGCTGAGAATGCTGGAATGTTGATAGAGTTATTCCTGTCTTCATTTCATAACACAGAGAAATTGCAAACAACCTACATGGCCATCAACTGAAGAACTGATAAATAAAATATGGTACACAATGGAGAATTACTCAGCTGTTAAAAAAATGACATCATGGAATTTGAAGGCAAATGAATGGAACTAGAAAAAAAATCAAACTAAGTGAGGTAACCCAGACAGAGATAGACAAACATGTTACGTACTCACTTTTAAGTGGACATTAGCTGATGAGTGAAGGATAATCATGCTAAAATCCACAGACCCAGAGAGGCTAAGTAACAATGACGGCTCAAGGGGGAATGCATGGAGCTGCCAGAGAAGGGTTTGAATAGATTTCGTTGGTGGACTGGGGGCAAGTGGTGAAGGAAACAGGCGGGATGGAGGGGGATGGAGGGATTGAGCACAGAGAGAAATGACTGGAATTAGTGGAGGGGCAGCATTTGGGGGCAATGTGGTAACCTAACACAATGGAAAATCCCTAGAATCTAAGGATGACTTTAGCTGAGACTCCTAGTAATATGGGAGATATAGAGCCTTACCTAGCCATCTTCTGTAATTAAGCAAGGTTTCCAGGGGTGGGACAGGGGCATCAACCCTGCCACAAAACCTTCAACCTACAATTTTTACTGTCTGCAAAATGTTCTGAGATAACAGTTGCTCAGAACTTGTGGGAGCTGCCAACCAATGACTGGTCCAACTTGAGGTCCGTGCCACTGAGATAGCCCATGGCATGACACTGTCTGTATGTCCAGGAACCAGAGACTGCATAGCCAAGAGACATATGATAGAACCAAACACTTCTGGTAAAAAGAAAACAAAAAGTCAATTAAATGATTCCTAATGATATTCTGGTATATTTGTAGACCGGACCTTAGCATAATATCACCAGAGAGGCTTCATCCAGCAACCAATGGGAGCAGATGCAGAGATCCACAGTCAAACATTAGGCAGAGCTCAGGGAACCCCACAGTAGATGTGGAAGAAGTATTGTAGGAATCAGAGGGGTTGGGACACCAGGAGAACAGGGCCCACAGAATCAACCAAGCAGAGTTCATTGGGGCTGATAGAGACTGAAGCGACAATCGGGGACCCTGTATGAATCTGAGCTACCTCCTCTGCATATATGCTATGTTTGTACAGCTTGGTATTCTTGTGGGACTCCTAACAGCGGGAGTGGGTGGTGTCTCTGACATCCTTGCCTGCTTGCTGGACCCTTTTCTTCCTACTGGGTTCTCTTGTCCAGCCTTGATATAAGGGTAAATGCCTAGTCTTACAGTGACTTGTTACACTATGTTTGATGATTTTCTTAAGAGGCATGCTCTTTCTGAAGGGACATGGAGGAGGAGTGGATCTGGGAGAGACGGGAGGTGCATTGGAGGGGGGAACTTAGAGGAGTGGAGGGAGGGGAAACTGTTGTCAGTGTGTAATATATGAGAGATAAATAAATAAATAAATAAATAAATAAATAAATAAATAAATAAAAAATAAATAAAAGCTAAAGATCTTGGGTCACAAAAATTTAAGATCATCTCTCTCTGGACCATCTTAGAACAATTAAACATGCCATGCTATCCAATTTACAGTATTTTACGTCTTCCTTGAAGTCGTAAATCTTTTCTTTCAGGACACTGTCATAGATTCCCCTGGCTACCCTTGTTTAACTCCAAAACAAATTTGTATGCACTGCTCTCCCATCTGAAATGTCCTTTTGGTTTCTCATTTTCACAGCATGCCACACACTGATGGATTACTTATTTGACTGAAAATCTTACGAAGAACATTAAAAATTATGGGTCAGAAGTTAGGAAATGGTCACACAGAGACTCCATCCAGGCTCTTTAAATGTCTTCCTGTAAGGAGGGAATTACATTACACAACTTGACTTTTAATAAAGTAATTGACTTTAAACTGCATCTTAAAAAGAACATTTGCAGCTGCTTGGGGATCTTCTAATCACCCACAAAGAATATTGTGAATTCAATAATAAGTACTGCATTATAATAATGCATGTGTATTAAGTTTGAATAAAAAAAATTCTTTTAATTTTGAGATTATAGTACAAGTTTATCATTTTCCCCTTCCCTTTCCTACCTCAAAAATATCTCATATATCCCTTCTTGCTGCTTTTTCAAATTCATAGCCTCCTTTGTCACTAATAGTTCACACACACACACACACACACACAGAGAGAACATTGAATGAAGGACATGATTTTTTCAGTTTTTCTTTCAGTATCATATTATATTTTAATAATAAGGTGGCTTCTGACACAGAGAAACATTTTCTCTGAGACGTCCTTTACTGTGAATCACTTGAGAGCTCATCAGAGGAATCATATGTGATGGGGGATTATATCACTTCTGAGATCACAGCACCTCAGTTTGAATGACTTCATTTTACCTTTTGAGTGAAAGGGTGATAAAAATTATCTAAGAAGCACAAGCATTGGACAATTAGCTTGGATTTCAGAGATTATTATATACACATGACATCTATCCTGTTGTATAATTAGGACCTTCAGAAGCACATTTATATCTGCTTTCTGGTTGTAGCAAACAGGAAATAATCATGTACAAGGAGATCACACTTGCACATTCTACAGGAAATTTCAAGTCTTTCTGTTATTCCTTCAAAAAGACATTCCTTCTCATATATATATATACGAGCTAACAAATGGAGCTAACAAATATAGATACAACAAATAATCTTGAGACATTATTATTGATAATGTCTTGTCCTTACTGTTTCATAGGCATAGCCCTTTTAATGATCCTCACTATAGCCCTCATATATAATTAAAAAAAAAGTCTTAAAGTTTACAGGCCAAATATATACTAAGCTAGCCAATTATTTATTACTTAACACAACATATATCAGTTTAAAAACTCTTACTGTTTACAGAATAGAAAGCTTGTTAAGAATATAAGCGCATATTTTATTGAAGGACGTAGGTACTGTAATTTTAACAAGAATTTCATACATTGTTAAATTATTTTAAATTATCTTCTTATTGTATTACTGCAGACTTTGAAATGCACAGTTTTATGGTTTTTGTTCCATGACATAACAATAAGGATGACTGGACTGCTATGTGGGCCCCAACACCCCACTATGAGTGTCTGCCGCCTTGCTTGCTGACCTTGACCAGATGTCCTCCCTATGTTGATTCCCTGCTGGTTTCTTACTGGCTTTTTCTCACCTCCCGATCACCGGAGGTTCTTCACCGGAGGTTCTTTGTTCGTGTATCCTGCATTTGGTGTAAACAACTCAGGTGCAAGATTGTGAAGCATTTGGTAGCGAACTTCTGCCCTCCGGGGACCCTCCATTGTCCTGTGAGTCTGTACTTAAGGTTTCTTCCCTCTTTCAATAAACGGCATTCGGCATTCCGCCTTGGCGAATGACCCGCTGTCTTTGTCTCTGTTTTTCAATCCACAGCCCCTCGCTCGGACAT
>CABHPQ010170868.1:25990-40168 GCA_902168405.1 Peromyscus aztecus
CCCAAGAAAGACACGAGGATCACCCAATGACAGAGAAATGGATGAGATCTTCATGAACAGCCTGGACATAAGTGGGGGAAATGAAGGGTGAGGGTCAAGGGAAAGAAAGCTTGGGGGAGCGGGAGACCCCAGCTGGATCAACAACAGAGAGGGAGAACAAGGGATAGGAGACCATGATAAATGAAGACCACATGAGAATAGGAAGAAGCAAAGTACTAGAGAGGCCCACAGAAATCCACAAAGATACCCCCACAATAGACTGCTGGCAATGGTGGAGAGACCGCCCGAACTGACCCACGCTGGTGATGAGATGGCCAGACACCCTAATTGTCATGCTAGAAACCCCATCCAATGACTGAGGGATCTGGAAGCAGAGATCCATGGCTAGGCCCCAGGCAAAGCTCCAGGAGTCCAATTAGCGAGAAAGAGGAGGGTCTATATGAGCGAGAATTGTTGAGATCAAGGTTGGATAAAGCACAGGGACAAATAGCCAAATGAATGGAAACACATGAACTATGAACCAATGGCTGAGGGGCCCCCAACTGGATCAGGCTCTCTGAATGGGTGAGACAGTTGATTGGCTTGAACTGTTTGGGAGGCATCCAGGCAGTGGGACCAGGTCCTGTGCTCATTGCATGAGTTGGCTGTATGAAACCTGGGGCTTATGCAGGGTCACTTGGCTCGGCCTGGGAGGAGGGGACTGGCCTTGCCTGGACTGAGTCTACCAGGTTGATCTCAGTCCTTGGGGGAGGCTTTGCCCTGGAGGAGGTGGGAATGGGGTATGGGCTGGGGGGAAGGGGAGGGGACAGGAGGGGGGAGAACAAGGGAATCCGTGGCTGATATGTAGAACTGAATGGTATTGTAAAATAAAATAAAATAAAAAAATAAAAAAATAAATAAGCCTTTACCCCACAAAGAACTTCAAAATATATATTCTTAATTTATAATGAAATGTCACTTAATAAAAATATTTAAAATGGCTCCTTCCCAATGAACATAAGTACATTAGCAAATGACTTACATATCTCATCTAATTTAGGTCTAGAATGTCTGACTTTTTTCACATAATCTTAATGTATTAGCTTCATTTTGAATATCAAATAAAAATATGTTATGACTCTTATATTAATATCTGGATTTCATTCAAAGTTTAATAAACATCAAAGCATATGCTAAATTATTTATTTGTATATTATAAATAATATATACACATATATACATTTATATAAGCACTTAATAATTTTCCGGATCTGCATTAGCATAAGTGTTATCAGCCCGCTTAGGTAAACTAGGCTCTGTGTTGCTAGAGTATGAAGTATCCTGTGCCAATGTGCTTTGTCTAATAGTAGATGACTGTTGGGTATGTAGCATCATGTTTCAGTTTTCTATTTTGCTTCATTGATCTAAATGTCAGTTTTTATATCACCATCACACTGTTTTTATTACTATAGCTCTGTAATATATCTTGAGATGTAGAATCATCACTCTCCCAACATTGGTTTAGTTATTTGTTTGTTTGTTTTTGTTCAAGACTGCTTTAGCTATCTGAGGGCTTTTAACCCCGAATTCATATATGAATTTGAGGGTGCTGTTTTCTAGTTCTGTGAAAGACAGTATGGTGATCTGGATTGAGATTGCACTGAAGTGCTTTTGGTAAAGTGTTTATTTTTCCCCTGCTAGTTTGTAATGTTATACTTCTCTGGCCCCACCGGGCCCCATGGTCCTGCAGCCGCTTATAAAATAATCCATCAGAGGCTTAATATTACTTACAAACTGTATGGCCTATGGCGTACAGAAAGGCATCCCACACACTAATTCAACCATTCCATGGGTTTCCACTTTTGCTAGAAAAACATTATGTAGAGGTCCCAGTGTCCTATTTTTTTTGTTTGTTTTTGTTTTTCGAGACAGGGTTTCTCTGTGTAGCTTTGCACCTTTCCTAGAGCTCACTTGGTAGCCCATGCTGGCCTCGAACTCACAGAGATCTGCCTGGCTCTGCCTCCCGAGTGCTGGGATAAAGGTGTGCGCCACCACCGCCTGGCTTCATGTCCTATTTTTAATGCACATATTTCTGCTACAGATCCAGTTATTATATCTGTTTTTAAAATGCCCCATTTTTTAGCCAGTGTACTGGATCAGTGTCCTTTTTTCCTCCTCTGCTATTGTATTTGCAGATGTTATGCTTTCACTGTGTTTTTTATTCAACAAAAGCACAGTTCTAAAGCAGGAAAGAGGACTTAAGTCTAGGAAGAAACACTTTGGTTTTCTCTTGATAAGAAATGTATTTTTTTAAACTGCTTTAGGGCAGTGTGGATTATTACGGCACATATCTCAGCAGCACTAAACTGAAATGCAGGAGCAAAGTGGAGATGATAAGTGTGGCAATATTTTAGCAGCACCTGCCAGGGCTCTTAATTTTTTTTTTTTTGGTTTGTTTGTTTCAGATGAGCCGATTACTCATATCAGTGCCTATTTTTATTAATTTACTTTTTTATATAGGAAGCCAAAAGGACCACTCAACTGGGTAAATAACGCAAATGTTTTAGATTTGTTATCTTTGGTAGGACCTAAAAGTCATGTAATGTCACTTAAATAGTCCAACTTAAGTGCTAGCATTATTTTTTTCCTGAATAGTAAATGGACTTGGTCTAATTTAAAACTCTCAAAGAGATACAATTACAGAAGAGTCAGAAACCAAGGGTTTGCCACTATTTGATCATGGCCTTACAGAAAAGAAACTAACTAATATTCCAATGTATATTGTACAATATTCTTATTGTAAAGCCTGCTTCTTGGTTTAATTCTTTTTCTTTCAATATTTTCCACAAAAAAAAAATTTGCTACTTGCTAATGCGATTGTGAGACTTTCTGCATTACAGCTTCCACTTAATGGAAAACTAAGAAATTTAAAATCCAATTTCATTATAGTCATGGAGCAGAACTCTTCTAAATTATCCAGGAGACATTGGGAAGTAGCAGTGAATAAGAAGTCTATTATAAATTAAAGGATTAAATATCATTTGCCCACATAATCTTGCACCTTGCCATAGTGAAAGAAGTGAGTGATAGAATAACACTGATTTATTTTCTTTCCATGATTTTCTACAAGGATTAACTTTAAAACTATATCACTATGTAAGTACTGTGGTACACACACACACACACACACACACACACACACACATACAGAATAAAGTTTGTGTGTAGCTAGAAGCTTTCCTGTGTCCTGCTCAGTCCTACAGCTGCTTAGACCCAAGAAAACACACAGAAGCTTATATTAAGTATAACTGCTTGGCCATTAGCTCAGGCTTAATACTGACTAACTCTTATATTTATATTCTTATCTATGTTTAGTCACGTGGCTTGGTACCTTTTCTCAGTTCAGCCTCGTCATCTTGCTTCCTTTGTGTCTGACTTGTGACTGATGACTCTGCTTTCTTTTTGCCTGAATTCTCCTCATCTGCTTATCTTGCCTATAATTCCTGCCTGGCTACTGGCCAATCAGCATTTTAGTTATCAACCAATCAGAGCAACACACATTCACAGCATGCAGAATGACATTCCACAGCATTTGTGTATGTTTCACTATTGGTAACAAATTGTATTATAAATATTCTTGAGCTTTTTGAAAATAGATTATGTTTACAAATAGGGATGATTTGATAAAGTATGCATATATGTATATGAGTGAAGTTACATGACCATCAATAGCAAGACAAAGAATAAATCAACCATAAAGCAATATTAGCAGTAGAAACAGTGAGTTTGTCATACTATTTATCTAAGGCATTACAGCTCTATAAATCATAGTGCCAGGAAAGTTGGTTCCTGAAGCATAAGGAGAACTAAAAGTTTTTCACCCACAGAGGAGAAACAGAGAAATCCTACCCAGTATTGTATCATTATAAATGTAAATTCAAGAAAACAATAAAAGAAACAAAAGGGAGAAGGAGAGGAAGGACAAGCATGCAAGTAAGAGAATGCACATACAAATTACAAAAAAATACTGAATAATCTAAATGACATGAAAGATAGATAAACCTAACAAAATGGTACTGAGAAAACTATCTATATGTAGAAAAATGACTTTAACCTTCCTTCTTGCCCTGTGTACAGATCAATTACAAACAGATTTAAGATCTCAGTGGTAAACCTGAACCTCTGATACTTCTAGAAGAAAGTTTAGGGAGGACCATTCAGGATATAGATATAGACTCATGTAATGTAATAACACCCTTCGTTGACTCTTGTCTCCCATGGAATAGGACCAACCATCAACAAGTATAACCATGAAACATACTAAACAAACAAACAAACTTCAGTAGATTATGGATTCCTGTAACACTACAGAAGAGACATCCTAGGGAGTGGGAAAATAATGGCTGGCTATAAATATGATAGTAGATTGTGTTTAGAATACAGAATGAATTAAAAGTAACTGAACCCCAGTAAAGCAATTAACCCAAATAAAATGTAGGCTATGAAACTGAACAGAAAGTTCTCAGAAGAAATGCATATAGCTAAGAAATATTTTAAGTTAAAATGTTTAAATAATAAGTGTAGCTTAGTTTTCCTGCCTGGCCCATGGTCAGGATTAGTCTCTCTCACCTGCCAGTCCCACAGCCGCTCAGACCCAACCAAGTAAACACAGAGACTTATATTGCTTACAAACTGTATGGCCATGGCAGGCTTCTTGCTAACTGTCCTTATATCTTATATCAATCCATTTCTATAAATCTATACCTTGCCACATGGCTCGTGGCTTACCGGCATCTTTACAAGCTGCTTGTCCTGGTGGCGGCTGGCAGAGACTCCCTCTGCCTTCCTGTTCTTTTTATTCTCTCTGTTAGTCCCTCCTACACTTCCTGCCTAGCCACAGGCCAATCAGTGTTTTATTAGCAACACATTTGCCATACAGAACATCCCACAGCAAATAAGTGGTCATCACATTAAACCTATACATATATCTTTAGCAACACAGATGAAATAGGTGAAAATTAGTTGACATTAAAACAATTCAAAGAACAATCTTACAGCTTTTTAAATTAATCTTTTATAAAATATCCTTGAAATGAATCATATTCAGAGCAGAAGAAAAGTGTGCAAAATAGACTTTTTCTTTTTATATGCAAATATTTATGAAGAAATAAAACAGAAAATGATCTAAGAAGAGATGTAATTAACATAATAGCTGCTAGTATCAAATAAATAATGATTATTGATCAAAAGACATGATATACTAAAGCTTATCAGAACAAATCACTAATAAATCTGGAGACATAGTTAGAAGCAAAGAAAAGATTTCCCTTGCACTGAAGTATATCAGAAAATTAAGAAAATTTACCCTCTGAGTTGTTGTTATCTCCCCAAATACATTTATAGATTTAGTTTTTACAGTGTTAAACAGAACACAGCTGCTAGTTCATTCATTTTTTTCACAAATGTTTCATATTTCTGATAGAAATATGCCATTCAAAATACTAGGTTCCCAAAAACAATACTACAGATTCTTTGAGCTCAAATCCACTCTTCAAACACAATTTGCAAATGGTACAGTAGTAGCATGATGGTTACAGGTACAAACAACTGCCCTCTGCTCTAACTTGATGATTCCTCCACGTGAAATAATGTATGGTTCTACAACCCTTGTCAAAAACCCATTGACAGGGGAGAATATATGCCCTGGGAGCTAATTTCCCCCTCTGATTTTGCTGGAAAGACATGTCATCCAAAAGTCTTCTGAATATTTGTGCTTATAAAGAGAGCTAGATGCACCCTTGATGAGAGAAGTTTCCATTTGCAGCATGAAGAAGTGAACGCAGAGAGCCTCGGGGCTACTCACGTGCTGAGAATAGGTAAGTGCTGTGAGTTCAAGCTAAAAAAAAATGACATTTATAAAAGATCATTTGAGGCTCAGAGAAGGTTGGGCAGTCATGGCACACACCTTTAATTCCAGCACTTGGGAGGCAGAGACAGACAAATCTCTGTGAGACCAGCGTGGTCTACAGAGCAAGTTCCAGGACAGCCAGGGCTGTTACACAGAAAAACCCTGTCTCTAAAGACAAAACAAAAAAAAAATAGTATCAAGGTTCAGAGAACATCTCAGAAGAGGTGTCACGAAAAAACAATGACAGCTGGATAATGAAGACAAGGTCTGCAAATCATGATCATTGGGGTGCAATACACAGAGTCATTGTAATGATGAACTCATAGCAGCTCGGTTATATGATCTGGGGCCACAATGTACTGCCCCTTTGAATGATCAGTCATGGATGGCTAAGGGGCTCATGGGCCCCTACTCTTTATTACTGAATAAATAGGCCACCAATAGATTCTAGGAGAAGCCATTGTCTTCAATTATGTGACTACTGCTTAGCCTAGAAAACTCTATTGGCTAGCTCCCAACCCATTTGTCACCTAGACCATGTGTACTTTACATTGAAATTCTGCCCCCTAACTTTCTCCAAAAGTTCTTTCTTATTATATAACTTTCCTGAACATTTTAATGGAAGATATTACACAGATATTTACCTTTCCAATAAAAAATATGTTTATCTTTTTCTCATTAAATAATTGTCACTCAGGCATGGTTTCTCAGCTACAGATGATGTTTCCTTGATAATTTGTGGTAGGTGATTAGACAATTTATTTAAGCAAAATATAAGCACAAATGAAAAGTACACCATTGATAGTAAACTGTGAACCTGTATCCTTTCTTTTCCCCCTTGAGGATGGAGTTATTTTAAGTAGCTTGAGTACTGTAAAGCTAGGATGACGGGGGAGCAACTTAGTATCTCTGGTGGTCTGAAAGAAAATGGCCCCCACAGGGAATGGCACTATTAGGAGGTGTGGCCTTATTGGAAGACATGTGTCACCATGGGGATGGGCTTTCAGGTCTCTTTTTCTCAAGCTTCCCTCAGTGTGACAGTCAGTTGACTTCCTGTTGCCTGCAAGAGGTAGCCATCTCTGCTCCAGCACCACTGGAGCTGTCATGTTTCATATCATGATGATGATGTATTGAACCTCTGAAACTGTAAGAAAGCCACCCTAACTAAATGTTTTCTTTATAAGAGTTATCGTAGTCATGGTGTCTTTTCACAGCAATAGTAAAATAGTAAGACAGTGTGCAAACTACCACATTGTATGTATGTGCTCATGTTAACCATCTATATGAGTGAGAAGGACATTTTTTATTTTATTTTATTGTTCCAAGTCACAAGAAGACTAGGGGTTTTAATATCAATTTATTTATTTTTTATTAAGCAATGCTGTCCTAGCTACAAGGAAAATTCAGAAGTGTACTTCTTACAAGAATATGTTTAAAAACATTTCAGAATCCCAGGGATCATTTTGATGCTTACTGAGTACACTTACAAATTAATCCCATAATAAAGACAAATGGAATTAATTCCAATTTATATGTATGCATTCCACCTGTGCATATCTAGAGAAAATAATGAAATTAAGTGATGAATTCGAATATCAAAAATGCTTCCTGAAAGCAGTCACTCCTCTCAGGCCCTTATCTTCATCCTGTCTATCAGCATATTGTGAGCTGGGAAGGTAAACAGGGAAACACTGCTTTGTTTCCCAGGGATGATTACATCCCCCTTCTGCCTTTATTTTTTTTTCCTGTGTGTTGCTGTGGGGATCTTGGAGCCTATTATTAAAACTATCCGTAAACCTAAGGGGACGAAAACAATCTGGTGATGCAGATGGGAATTGTGTGATAAGAATAAGCTGTAAATTAAAAAAAAAAAAAAGAGTCAGAGAAATCCTACTACCACAGGAAGTGAAAGCATCCTTTCCCACAGAAGTCTGTGGTTCTGTAAGCTTTTTTTTTAACCTTTTGTTTGCTATTTGCCACTGATCCTAAGAGTCAACAGAGCTAAGAGCTGAAAATTAGAAAATCCATGACATCAATTGACATGAATATCAAAATTAAAGTTCCTTTACCAGTTATGTAAATATGTTAGTGAATTCCCACAGGTGTCAGTCAGGAACTCACTAAAAGCAGGTAAGAGGAAAGTATCACATTCCAGTGTTGCTAGTATCAGACTACTTTTTTGTGGAAAGATGGTTGTCGAGTTGTCAGTTAATGCACATAGAAAACAAGTAGCTATTTTCCTCAACTAAATCAATTAAAACTGTCCCTAAGTCTTTGTTTGCTTCTTTGTTTTAATGATGATAGAAGCAGTTTTGTTGAATGATTTTGGTACATAACTTGTAAAGTCACATGATCTGAAATGTTCATTGGCCTTGTGAACTCATTTGCATATCTGGAGGGGGTAATAAATGAAGAAAGAATTAGAGCTGCCAATGGTCTAAGGGAAATTTGTAGATGCTCAATACATTGTTTTGTTTTCAAGCTTGAGAGAAGATTCTGTGTCCTTATCGCACAATCTGAGTTCATTCATTTTCTGTTATTGACATGAAAACATATAGGTGTAGCTAGAGTTTTCCTGCCTGGCCCACGGTCAGGATAAATCTCTCTCACCTGCCAGTCCCACAGCCGCTCAGACCCAACCAAGTAAACACAGAGACTTATATTGCTTACAAACTGTATGGCCGTGGCAGGCTTCTTGCTAACTGTCCTTATAGCTTAAATTAATCCATTTCTATAAATCTATACCTTGCCACATGGCTCGTGGCTTACAGGCATCTTTACATGCTGCTTGTCCTGGCGGTGGCTGGCTGTGTCTCCTTCCACCTTCCTGTTCTTTTCTCCTCTCTGTTAGTCCCACCTATACTTCCTGCCTAGCCACTGGCCAATCAGTGTTTTATTAGCAACACATTTGCCATACAGAACATTCCACAGCATATAGGTAAGAGGAAAATAACTTAGTGCTTCTTAGAAATAAATTCTCTCTTATGACCACTCCTTTAATTGTTTATGTTTTCTGACTTAGAGATCTATGTAACAGCATAAACACTAAAAGCCAGACATTATATCCCTATTTTTCTAAAATTTAGTGTGTATTATTACTGAAATCTGTGAAATTATTTTTATTTAAAATGTAAACATAGTCTGCCTAGTTTTGGTTAGGTTGATGTGAAAAAGGATTTTATAGGTCAAAAAAAAAAAGATTTTTGTTCAAGTCCAGCTTACTGCACCAGTGAATCTATTATGGTTAGTTACTGAAGTTATAATAAGCATAGTAAGCTCAGTGACATTGCTTGGACAAATCATCTTTAGTTTACTGACTATTATAAAATCTCAGAGACGGAAGGGCTTCAAGAGTTAAGGTATGAGCCTGGTCTACTTTATGACCCTGTCCTTCCCTCTCTGTGAGGATGTCATTAGGTCTGATTCTGCAAAGTGTTCCCTGTCATTAATCACAGATGCTAAGGTTCTTTCAAACCTCCAACACTCAAGGGCAAAGGTGTTCTCTTCAGAGTGGTCTCACCCCATATATTTTGGCTACATTGTTTTAAAAAATTAGCTTTTACAAACTTTTATTGAAAGTGGTTACTCTAGGGCCATGGAGCTCAAGTAACTAGCTATAAAAACTGTGAAATATGAGATTATAAGAAACAGTGTTTGATATTGATTTTACATGCTTCTTAATCTCAGAAGAAACATTTCAGAATTCTATATAAAGATATTATTGTAAATTACTCACCAATTGAATTTGGCCAGATATAATACATTTTTATTTTTCTTACTATTTTATAACAAAAAATAAGAGGAACACTTTCCCCAATAAATTGCATATTTAAAAATTTGAATGGAGTCAGGTGTAATGTCATACACCTTTAATTCCAGCATTCAGGAGGCAGAGGCAGGTGGATCTCTATGAGTTCAAAGCCAGCTTGGTTTACAGAGTGATGTCCAGGAAGGCTAGAACTACACAAAGTAACCCTGTCTTGAAAACAAAAAACTAAAACAAAAACAAACAAACAAAAATGGATGGAACATGCAATGTTAAAATTCTTGTCCTTGTCTTCCTCCTCCTCCTCCTCTTTGTAATCAAAATATTAACCAGAACTATAGTATCAAATTGAGTAGCTGTTATACTTTATAGCAAGTCTTCCTTCTTTGGAAGGTTTTGGAATGGGAGCCTGAGTTGTTTGCCATCTGTTTGTCAGAGGCTATCTCATTTTCTTTCCCTGTTCTGTTCATTAATACAGCTAATCCTTTTCTGTGAAGCCATTGAAAAAGAGACTATTTACATGACTTAAGATATATGTAATTATAAAATTAGGTCCGTAATTATAGAATATACCTTCATTGCATTTTGTTGAGGACAACTAAGTTACTGAGCCCTATGTAAGAGCATGACCAGGAAAGTAAAATCATTAGTGTAGACTTAATATTGTACTATAGATACCAAATAATAAATACTGTCTGTATCTTAAGGGAAGCCACTGTGGTTTAGATTGCCCCTTAAATACAGATAAACTCACTAATTTATGAATAGGAAAAATAATAACATTATGATAGGGTGAATAATTTTTAGAGAAACAAAAGTCGGATCAATTATTCCATATCATCTTCTGTTTTTTTTTTCCCTGAGTAAAGCAAAACTTGTTTTTGATAGACTAAGGAATGTCTATTTTTTTTTTTTTTTGGTTTTTTCGAGACAGGGTTTCTCTGTGTAGCTTTGCGCCTTTCCTGGAACTCACCTGGTAGCCCAGGCTGGCCTCGAACTCACAGAAATCCACCTGGTTCTGCCTCCCGAGTGCTGGGATTAAGGCGTGCGCCACCACCGCCTGGCAGGAATGTCTGTTTTTAAATCTAGACAAAATAAAGTAAATACTTTACTGTTTTCCTTGGTCCTGTACTTTATTCAGGTTAACTAACGTATCCTGCAATGTAAGTGTTCACCCTCCCTACATCTGGTAGTTATAACCAAGATTTTTTAATACTTCTTACTCTTAATCATCAGTTTAAGATCATGAGGAAGAGCTGTTTTCAATAAATCAAACTTCAGAAACTTCTTGTTCATGCAAATTTAAATATTTTCATTGGTGAATCTTACACATAAGCATCTCACAACCTAGGGAATTGTCTTTGGTTATTTGCTGCAAAGCACTAATTAATTTCATCACAAAACACCAATCTTTATTCATAATAGAAAAAAATCACATATTATAAGGCACAAGTAACACTACTGTATGCACTACTGTAATCGGTGCTTGATGAAATCTGGTTAATGTGTAGGATCTGCCTCTCCCCTCCCCCCCCCCCCCCCCCCCCCCCCCCACAAACGTGGCAAGATTATAACCAAGAAATATGTAAGTACTTTTATATATAGTGGGTAGCTAGCTGTTCCAGCTTTGACCTTGAAGCAGCACCTCAGTGAGGCAGCTGGTGACTGCTATGCCTACCTATGACCTGCCCTGGTGGCTTGGCCAAGATGGGAGCCCTTAAGACCAGAGATCTGTCCAGGCCAGCCCTCTTGGTTCAAGATCCTGGATGCTGGAAGGCAGACTAAGTCAGAGTTCTCCAGAGAACACTGCTGGATTGCACCTCACTTCTCCCGGATCCTGTAACCAACCCCTTTACTGGCTGTAAGTTACCCCAAAATAAACCTCTTTTTAACTACACAGAGTTGCCTTGTTAAATCCCCGCATTACTCATAGTATATCATTAATTAACACTTAAATTTCTGGATGTCCTCCAAATTTGGCAACAATATTTTAAATTAAACATGTCAGTAGATTTAAATAATTGTAAACTTTGTACTTAGCAAGCTTAACTAAAAGAAGATACACAAAAAACTTGGAACAGGGAAGAATATCAAATTCAATATCACATGCTGACATTTCAACAATGGAAAAGCGTTCTTGTCCTCGATAAGATCATTCTTCATTTTAAAAATTTTCATTCTTGCAACATGTGTTCACTCATTGAATTGGTAAAATATATGGAATTCAAGAAACTGTCATATTTCCATTTACTCTGGAGACTATAAAAAATTGCCAGAAGGAATTTTTTCCTAATGATTCCTAAGATAAGAAATTTCTGTTTCTACAATAAATATCTAATACTGAATGAGAATTTTTGCATTTATACAATAATATCAATAGTTAATTTTGACTTTTACATAAATCAAGGTTTCAGTTCTGAAACAAATGCATACAAAGATAAATGACTTTAAATATATTGCATCATAAAATAAAACAATTTCTTGGTGAATGTTTCTCCATGATACATTTCTATATATGTCAGTGAATGATTATTTGGATTAAAAATTTTCATTCAAAGAAGCATATTCAAGAAATCGTCCATGTATGCTTAAAATTATTGCAGTTATGCGCATGATACAATACTAGAATTGTTATGAATATATCAATGGAATTCATTAAATATGATTTGTATGAGACATGAACATTTTCCAGTATTTCACAGTGTAATAAGTACAGTGACAAAAGAAGCATGCTGAAAAATGGAAAGATGGGTAAACTGTTCTTGCAGATGCTGGTTTGACAAAATGATTATCAGTCTTCTACCAATATTTTTTCTCTGGGTCTAACTTACTCTGTCTTAACTTCATTAACACTTGAGGAATTTTGCAGCGTTCTCCATCTGGAATTTAGCTTTTAAAACTCATTTTCTGTAATTTAGAAAATCTGCAAACAGCTGGCGACTATACTTTATTAAGGTTTTTTACCTTCAGGTTTGAAATACATCTAACTACCAAAGCTTCCTAAAACCCAGAATATTTTCTTCACCTTCCATTATTTAATATTTCTAAATTCCTCTCAGGTGTTAAGAAACTAGATGACAAAATCTTTAATTATCACCCTCTTTGTAAATCTCTCCCATTTAAATTTCCATGGGGATGATTATTCAAAGTACGACTTCGTTCTTCTATGCTTAGTTTTGATTCAGATTTAGGCTATGATGCTCAATGCACACAAGATCACAAAACGAATAAAATAAGCATTTAAAATATTTCTACCTTTAGACATCTATCTTTTAGATACATTCGATATCCCATGCATATTATATTTCTTTTCTTTTTGTTTTATCTCTTTAACCATGTATATTGGCCTAATTTTCTCAAAATATATAATATCAGATAATGCCACTATTTTCTAAGGATTTAGGGATTTCTTAAAAGGTTCAGTTAGTGCTGTCACTGCCGTGTCACTGAAAAACACATATAGTCTCATAAACACATGGTTTGTAAGAGCAAGGACAAATTATAATATAATATTTTGATGAAAGCCACTTCTACTATTTCTTTACAAAACCACTTGAAGCCTTGCTTCTGACACCAGGCTCTAAGCCTAACTTTGTGTAATCTGATTTGAGACAATCCTGACCTTTCTACTCATCTGTCACTGATCTTCTAATATAAGATAGTATCATTATATGATATAATAATATGTAATATGATATTAGGGTAAAAATATATTAGACAAACAAACAGAAGGAAAAGAATCCAAGAGAAGACACAAAAAATTAGAGACCAACTTGTTCTCACACTCAGGAATCCCATAAAAACACTAAACAGGAAGCTATAATACACACACACACACACACACACACACACACACACACACACACAGAGACATCCTGGTGCACACCTGTTTAGGCCCTGTGCATGCTGCCTCATTAAAAAATACAGCCATATCACTTCTTAAGTCTGCCTGTTTTATGTATTATGAAATATATATGAAAATAATTTTCATTTTCCTTTTTCCTATTTATTTGCTAAGCATGCTTTTCCCAGGGTTTTGGGCTTCATTTTTTTTTTTGTCCTTTAAACTCCCCCCTCCACAAATGTGACTGCTTGTTACTGTGTGGTTAACCTCTTGGTTAGTTCATCTCAAGTGGAAGGACTTTTGACCTCTCCTCCTCCATCCTTTACCCTTGGGTAACTGCTAATATTTACAGCTTGCCTGCCATGGTATGCTCTTTTCTTGAGCTGCAGTAAAATTGTCCTGAAGCTCACCAAAATGATATAGACATAGGTATGGCTATAACATGATGACAAATGCATAGGACAAGGCACATGAATATGAGCATGGGATTTTTCATATACTCTTTTGGTGTGATATATTTTAGATGTCCCTATAATATGCATTTTGGGGTGTTTATCAAGGCTTCATTACATAAGCAAAATTCATTACCTCTGATATCATTGTCTATAAGCTAAAACTTCAGATCTTCCCTCTTCCCACAAGTTTAGATATGTGGTTTAATTTTCAAACATCTTTCTCTGT
>CABHPQ010170869.1:5388-43216 GCA_902168405.1 Peromyscus aztecus
TGGCTTTTAAGCAGCAGTTCAGCTGAGATCCATTTGAATGAGGACACAGAGGCTTCCAGTTTAAGGAAACAGGATTGGCTGAGAAGCTGGCCAGGTGAGGTTAGCTGTGGCCTATTCTGTCTCTCTGATCTTCCAGCATTCACCCCAATACCTGGCCCTGGATTTGTTTTTATTAATAAGACCTTTTAAGATTCATGCTACAGGATGTTATTTGGATTACCCGAAGCAATGTTGGAGGAGGTGGTTTGTGGCAGATTGGTGATAATGCCTGAGCCCAGTGTGCTGTGCTGTATTCCTTGAACCATGTAGAATTCTGAATATAAGAGTGCTCCCCCTCAGAAGACTGTGTGGCCAGAAAACACTTGCTCCTCTCATTTGTAGGATAAAGTTTCAAAGGTCGTATTTATTGAAAAGACCTTTTATTCATCATTGCTATTGTTGTCATTGTGTGTTTGTTTGCATGATATGTCTGTGTGTGTGTATGTGCATACATGCACATGACATTGCTCACATGTAGAGAGAAGTCAGAGGACAGCTTTTGGGAATTAGTTCTTTCCTTCTACCTTTATGTTGGTTTTGGAAACTGAACTCAGGTCTCTAGACTTGCTCTGCAAGGGCTTTCTACCTGCTGAGCTGTCTTACTAGCCCCCAAAAGATTCTTGCTTTTTCAAGCTATTTGTTTCTGGAATATATACTACCCATTACAAGAAGCTGGGAGACTACATTTAAGCAGTGTGTATGGGGATGTGGATACATTAAATAATACAGGCAAACACTAAATATTTACAACAGTTCAAAAGCAAAGAAAGACAAAGAACCAATGTTCATTTTTTTCCTGGATTCACATATTTACCATCCCTACCACCCTAACTTATTTGATATCTCCCTCAAAATCCATTATGGTATATGACCTAAGAGACTATTTAGAAGTTATGAGGGATGCATGAAAGCTACTTCTCAACCTCCTGTTCTGTTATATGCTGAAGAATATAGAGATTTTTTTTAACTGAAAAAACAAACCTACATTCACTTCTTTTCCTTTTCCAAATGAGAAAAACTTTGTTTAGAGAATATTGCAGTTTTTTTAAAAAAATATCCCAGGCTAGATCTACCTGGCTTTGGCCAATGAAACAAGGAAGGTCACATAAATAAGTTCTAAATGAAAGTTCTCAAAACCACTGCTTGGCTCTGCTATATTTTTATTCTCTCTGCTGCTAGACCATCAGGTCTCGGGTAAAGGATGTTCTATCTTTGCCACTTCCTAAAAAGAACGTGAAGAACAAAACAGCAGTCCACTGTAAAGGGCATGTCATATGAACAAGAAATAATCCTTTATTCTCATAAAACAAAGACCAACTCCTCTATGCCTGGCATCTGGAGCTTATAATAGAGTCACCTGGGCTTTAGTGGCCTTTGACAAAGAAACTTCTCCATCTCTGCTTCTTAAGTCATGTATAAACTCTCTGATTGACTCTTCTCTGTCCCCGAGACTTCTGCCAGTGGACATTCCATGCTTATGGAATCTTCTAGAGTCTGAATTACAACTTAGTACTCACCTTCATAGCATAGCACTCAAGATGTGGCATGGTTACTATTCACACTTTTTTTTTTCTCCAGGTGATTGTTTTGAGCAAGGAATCCTTTTAGTGGTGACATTATTAATTTAGCTTGGTACTTGCAAATTAATTTCCATTTTCACAAGTTGAAGCCTTTGATGGGTAGAGGTTTTGCTCCCCGGTTTTATGTCAACTTGATGCAAGCTAACGTCATGTAGGAAGAGGGAATCTCAATTTAGAAAATGCCCCCACCAGATTAAGACTGTGGGGACAAGACTATGATGCATTTTTAAAATTAATGATTGATGTAGGAGCACCCAGCTCACAGTGGATGGAGCCACCTCTGGGCAGGTAATCCTGGGTGCCATAAGAAAACAGGCTGAGCTAGTCATAAGGAGCAAGCAAGTTTGCAGCACTCCTTCATGGCTTCTCTTCTGGTCTCTGTGTCCAAGTTCCTTCTCTGACTTCTTTTAGTGATGGACTATGATGTGGAAGTGTTGGGAAAATTAACACTTTCTTCTCCAAGTTGCTTTTGGTCATTCTGCTTTATTACAGCAACAGAAATCCTAACTAACATGGGGATCATTGCTTGAGAACACTTTTCCTATTGTAAAGATCAAAGTGTGAACTTTCTTCTTAGTTGAATTCTTATTATAAACCTCAGTAAATGCAGCTAGCAATAATCACACCACTTCCTAGATGTTGCATTGTCTTAAAATTCTCCTTCATGAAAAACTTAGTTCATTTCTTTCTTATTCAGCCTGACTTAGGTTTTTAGGAAACAGGTAGAATGCAGCCAGATTGTTTACCAGAATATAACTCTAAAGATCTCTAGCCCAGTTCCAAAGAGAATGGTTGTTCCCCCATCACCCCTCATGATCTCTATTTCTAATGGCATTCTGTTCTATGACATCCCCTCCAGAAAGGCCCAGAATGCTCCACTTATATCACTCTAGTGCTTCTCTAGTCTGCATCTCTGAAGGCTTCCATTTTCCTCCCAGAAACAGGTTCCATATTGTCCATGAACAACATGGTTAGGTTTAATGCAACAATATCCCCAAACCTTGGTACCAATTTTCTGTATTTGTTACCTTTGCCATTGCTGTGAGAAAATGCCTGGTAAAAGCAACTTAGGGAAGGAAGGATTTATTTTGGCTCACAGTTCAAGGGTAACATTTATTGTGGTGGAGAAGACATGGCAATGACAGCGGCTCTGTTTTGTGGTGGAACAAACATGAAGCATCAGATCACATTGGGTCCATGGACAAGAAGCTGAAAGAGACAAGTGATGGTGCTTAGCTTTCTTTTTTGTAATCAGTATCTGACACAGTGGTATAGTGCTGCCATCATTTAGTGCGGATATTTCCTCCTCGGTACAATCTCTTTGAAAGTGCCTTCGTAGATATACCCAGAGATATGTTTCCTAGGTGATTGTTAAATCCACTCAAATTGACAAAAACACCTTCCTTCCTTGTTTCCTTCATCCCTTCCTTCTCCCCACCCCCTCCTTCCATCTGCATTTCCAACATTTACAGAAATCTTAATATTTATTACTTTGATTCTTTGAATCAACATTTGTTACAAGCATACCACAAGCACTAATGCCATATTCAGAAGAGTTCCACTGTATACCTTCTCTATGAGATATCATGAAAATCAAATAAACTAATGTAGACAGAAAGTTATGTGTATGCTTTGGCATGCTATTAAGACATGAAGGATTATTATTATCCAATCTTTAATATCACTTCTTTGTAATCCAATGTTCTGGTATTTTTCAAACCATTGACAGTCACAAATATTTCCCAGGACTCCACAGGCCTGCAATTAAGAAACTGGAAACATTCATAAATATACAAGTTGACTAATTAGTCTCTAATTAGCTAGCAGATTGAGTATCATAATTACCCTAAGATAGATTGGTTAATGTCATGGAAGGGAAAGAGGAGTTTGGTTACATTATATTATGTCAAAATTTACATAAATATTTCATTAAAATATTTAATGGTATCTGCTAGTCTTAGCCATGACTAGCTAGGCAGTCAGTGGCATTTATGAGACCTTGCTTTTTTTGGCAGTTTGGATATGGAATTAATAGATTAATGGAATTAATGTGTTTGAGGAACACTGTAAGATTTTCATTGTCCACTTAATAAAGACTACAGCATTATTCTCAAGAATTACATTTGGAGAGACTATCCTGAGATTATTTGGATAAACCTAAGTTGATGGATATAATGAATCACTTTAAACCTTTTTTATTTAGGACTCCTTCATCCCAAGAATTGGAATAGTCTTATATCATTTGTTTTTTTGATCTATAGTATGTTTACATCCAAAGCAATAACAGGGTATGCTTAAAAGATTATCTATCTATCTATCTATCTATCTATCTATCTATCTATCTATCTATGTATGCTATTAAGACATGAAAAATTATTTTTATAAGTCTTCATCACCAATTTTATATATCACATATTATATATATGTATTTATATACACATATATATATATATATTTGCAGCTTGGATATTAAATTAACAAATGATCTTTTAATTCATTTGAGAACTGGAAGATCTTTATTGTTCACTCAATAAAAAAATTCAGCATTACCAGAAAGTCTTGCATTTGAAGAAATTATTCTGATATCATTCAGATAAGCCCTAGGCTAATGAACACAATTCATCTATATTTTTTGTAGGAAGCTTAGTTATTCTTGCCCCTGAACTTATGTATTTGTTTCATGCCTCCCTGATGATATTTTTAGATTTCAGAATTAGTCAAACTGCTGACCCCCTAAGTTAAAGCTCATTTGTGCTGTGGCTCAGTTTTCACTGTTCTATGAAGCTTGATCAATCACTGATCTGGTGAAACTTCCCAATGGTAGATCATCATCTAGACCTGTGGCCCAAGCATTGGGATTCTCAAGAGGAGGCATGAACTGCTGCTCATTTCCTTGTTGCAGCTTCTGGTTCTTGTGTTTCCACATTTAGAAATTTGGCTTATTTGTCACATGTGCCCATGGTAGCTAATGAAAACATTTAAATGGGCATTCATTCATTTAAAACAAAAGACCCAATGTCAACCTAATATAAAATTCCTGAAGTTCTTCGGTGAACATAATTCTTTCTGAACTAGTGAGACAGATTCAACCTGGGGGTATCTTAATGTCTTCAGGGTGTCTCAGTGACTCTGGTTGGTAAGAAAAACACAGAGATATAATTTAAAAATGAAAAGATGCACATCAAGAGGGCTGAATAGTTAACCTTTTGCTCCAATAGCTTTTTCCTCTGGAAGCTATTGGTTATTGCTGTTGGTTCTATGTGACCCACGTCTACACTGTGCTGAGGGTGGGACAGGAGATCATGCTGCTGCAGGACAGTCCTGAAGGACATCTGACATCTCATGCTTATGAGTTTTTACACACTTGCATTTCATTTGTTGTTTAATTAATCTTCTGGTTGATAATGACCTTTGCAGTAATTTGTGATTTCTTAGCTTTGATCTTTGTTCTCAATAACGTTATGTCTTTCAAATATATTTTAACCAATTTTCTGTCCTTAATTTCAACCCCTCTGAGGGTGTAACTTCACCTACGGTAGCTTAAGCAGCATGCCACACTTTGCTGGAAGAGGCAGATATTTATTACCACCCTTTTCTCAAACTTCTCCATACACAAAGCCAAGTTTTAGATGGTGTTATCATTTGTTGTATACCCCAAAGACATCATGTGTTGAAGGCTTGGACCCCAGATGATGGGCCCATTCATTGAGAGATGACTTGGATAGTCAAGGCATTGACTTTATCAATTGATTAATTATTTCAAGGATTCATAATTTGATGACGTTATTGGAAGGTGGTAGAAATTTTCAGAAGTAGGGTCTGGAAGACATGAGTCACTAAAAACATTTCCATGGTAGATATATCTTGTCCTTGGTCCCTTCATCTGTCCTTCTTTCTATTTCTTGGCCATGATACAGTAAGTAACCTCCTTTTTCACTGTTACTTCTACTATAATATTCTGACTGGCTCAGGCTAATATGCTGAATTTATCTGACCTTGGAGAAGCATCTGAAATCATGATCCAAAAATAAAACTGTTAATATGAGAGGTCTTCTGTAGGTTCAGGTCCATGTATTCACTACATTGTCCCAGTTTTTCTTTATTTTAGAAATTCTATTCATTTTACATACCAAGCACAGATCCCCCTCTCATTACTCCTCCCATTCTGCCCCAACCTCTCCCTCCTCCACCAACCCACTAGCTATCCCCTCCTCTGAAATGATAAGACCTCCCATGGAAAGTCAGCAAAGCCTGCTGCATTCAGTTGAGACAGAACCAAGCCATCTCTGCTGCATCAAGGCTGAGCAAGACATCTTACCATAGGTAATAGGCTCCAAAAAACCAGCTCATGTACCAGGGATAGATCCTGATCCTACTGCCATGGGCCCCTCAAACAGGACAAGCTACATAATTGTCTCACTTATGCAGAGGACCTATCTAGTCCCATGCAGGCTCCAGAGCTGTTGGTCTAAAGTTTGTGAGTTTCCATGAGCTTGGTTCAGTTGCCTCTGTAATTTCCCCATCATGATGTTGACCCTCTTTGCTCATATAGTCCCTCTTCCTTCTCTTTGACTGGACTACTGGAGCTTGGCCTGGTGCTTGGCTGTGGGTTTCTGCATCTGCTTCTATCAGTTACTGCATGAAGGCTCTATGATGGCAGGGTATTCACCAATCTGATTACTGGGGTAGGCAAGCTCAGGAACCCTCTCCGCTATTGCTAGAATGACTAAGATCAAAAACACTGATGACAGCTTATGTTGGAGAGGATGTAGAGCAAGGAAAACACTCCTGTACTGTTGGTGGGAGTGCAAACTTGATACAGTCACTTTGGAAATCATTATGACAACTTCTCAGAAAATTGAGAATCAGTCTACCTCAAGATTCAATAATACCACTTGGGCATATATTCAAGGCAAGCTCAAATATACCACAAGGATACTTGCTCAACTATGTTCAGAGCAGCATTATTTGTAATAACCAGGACCTGAAAACAACCTAGATGTCCTCAACCAAAAAATGGATAATAAAAATGTGGTACATACAATGAAGTATTACTCAGTTGTAAAAAACAATGACATCATGAAATTTGCAGGCAAATGAATGGAACTAGAAAATATCATCCAGAGTGAGGTAACCCAGACTCAGAAAGATAAACATGGTATGCACTCACTGATAAGTGGATACTAGATGCAAAGCAAAGGATAACCAGACTACAACCCCCATCTCCAAACAAGCTGGCTAACAAGGAGGACTCTAAGAGGGATGCATGGATTGCCCTGGAGAGAGGAAATAGATGAGATCTCCAGAGTAAACTGGGGTCAAGGGAGGTGGGGCAATAGAGGGTAGGGAATGAAGAATGGGAACACAAGGGAATGGGATGGTCCAGCTGGGGGAGGGATGAAGTAGGAGAGCAATGAAAGAGATATCTTGATAGAGAGAGATATTATGGGTTTAGGGAGAAACCTGGTGCTAGGGAAATTCCCAGGAGTCTCAGGTTTTGATACTTTGGAAGTGATGAAAACTTTATGAAGGGAAGCCTACTTTGAGGAGGCAGGTCACTTTAGGCTTGCCTTTGAAGGGTCCCTGTCTCCTCCCCTCTGTTTCCTGTCCACCTGCAATAGATAGCCTTTGCCACATACCTTCTCTCTCATGATGCTTTGTGCTCCAAATCTAGGAAGCCGAGAGTGTGGACTGAATCCTTTGCAACCATGACCCCAAACAGATAGTTCATCCCTGTAAAATATTTATGCCAGGCATTTTGTCACAGCCTCACGAAAACAACCAATAGGGGCTGGAGAGAGAGTTCATTGGTTAGGAGCACTGCCTCCTCTTCCTTAGGACCTGGGTTCAATTCCCAGCACCCGCATGGCAGCTCACAACTGTCTGTAACTCCTGTTCCAGGGGATCCAACACCCTTACACAGACACACATCCAAGCAAGACACCAATATACATAAAATATAAATAAATAAATTGTTAAAAAAACCACTGGCTGCTCTTAAAAAAAAGAAAACAGATAATGAGAAAACATTCATACATTTCCACAATAATTGCTTTTTATAATCTTTAAATAATGCAATTTAAAAATAAATTTTTAGAATATTTCATATTATATCAAGCCCTTCTATTTCTTCTAAACTCCTCTAAGATGTCCTTCTCCATTTCATGCCCTTTTTGATTTAGAAGACACTATCTTGCAGCAGATGCCTTGGTCCTCTGCCTCTTCTAATCTTTCTTGACCCTCTTCTGTAGTGTTCCCTGAGCCTTAAGTGTAGGGAATATCTTGTGAATGTATTCATTGGCAGCAGGCACCTCCACAGACAGTTTTTCTCTGCATTTTGACAAGCTGTAGCTTTCTGTAATGATTTTCATCAGCTGCAAAAAGAAGCTCCTTTGATGGGGCATGTGAACTATACTTACCTGGTTATTGGTAGGTTTCACGAGAAGTCCCATAAAAGATCACCAGTCACATATGCAATCATCAAGAGCATTTATTAAAAAATTCCAGCATGTTGGGGTCAAATCATTTGACAAAGTGGCAAATGGCAATGCTGAGAGAAGCTGGCAGGCTCCTTTATGGCAGGGCTAGGGGAATTCTAGCTGTGGTTAAGTGTACTTTGAAGTGATTGGGTAGAGACTCTTACTGGTATAGAAATTACTTTATGATTGACTCATGACATCTGGTCAGGAACTGTGGGTGCAGTATCAGGGGCCTGTTTGACTGAAAATAGCAAGAACAGTTCCTGCTTGTGGCTGGGTAGGACCCGATTGGCTACCAGACTGGAAATACTTCCTAAGGGTCTGATTGAAGCCAGACATGAGTCAACATAGGATGGTGTGGTAATATGGGGAAGAGGTCTCAGCAAACTGGCTCCTGGAAAAACAAAAAAACCAAAAAAAACAACTTGCCCTGTTATAAGAGGGGATGGCCATTTCAGATATAAGGATAAATATTTAGATGCAGATAGAGATTGTATGGGTTTAGGAAACTGGCTGTGATAAGTTCTTCTCTAAGTTGCAGGGCCTCACTAGTCATAGGCAGTTGGCCAACATTTACTGTGGCAGGCATGAATTTCCTCCTACTGAGTGGGCCTTAAATCCAATGAAGTGACTGTCGGTTACCGACTAGGATGTAAGTGCCATTATTGCATTAGATTTTCTTATAGTTAAGAGAACATTTAACATTAACTAGATTATTGTTCATTCTAGGTTTTTCCTGAAACACAGTTTGGTTCAACTGAACATAGGCCTTATAAGTTTTTTTATTTTTTATTTTAAATCTTGTGTACTTCATGTTGTTTTTTTTTTGGTTTTAGTTCAGATTTTAGGGATTCCTTTCTGTCAACTTGGTGTCATTTCTATGGGGTTTATCAAGTACTTTCTTGTCTGTTATCTCCTCTATCATCAGCAGTCTCTCAAAGTGGAAGCCACGGTAGAACAAGTAAAGGTTGCCTTTAAGCGGGTTTCTGGATCTCCTCATATGTGTGGCCTGGAGAGGTCAGACCAACTGAGAGACCACATAAGTATCTCTAGGAAAGGAGGCTGATGACCAACAAAAGCAAAAATCAACAGCAGCAGGAGTATAACTTGCTGAGGAAGCTAGTTGGGCATGTGGCAGGCTCCTAACCCCTGTTTGCATTAGTCTCAGAAAGAGTGCCTGAGATGAACGTCAAGGAGAATCTTGACCAGGGTTCTGCTCCTGTGAGGTTCTATACACAGTGGCGCCATCTATCGAGCCACAGGCATCCTGCTCTGCTTTCTCTGCTCCTGTGAATGCTTCTCAAAAGATGATTTCTTTTTCTTCAACAGTTGGCACCTGGCTTTGATGGTAGCTGTGACAAGGCTGGGCATGCTGTCACTTGCTCCTATCACTCTCCAGCACACCTGGATCTCGGTCAAGCAGCTGCTGCATCCCCTCCCTCACCACTTCTTAGATTCTGTGGCATTTTTTTTCTAGTTCACATCCCTAGCTCAGCTATATCAATTGACAATAGCTTTGGGGAAGAACTCAACGACAGTTCAGAGAGTACTGCTGCCTCCCTAAAGCACCCAATACTCGACCCCATATGCAGATGTGAATGACAGGATTGTCACTTTGTTTCTCATCTTCTTTTTACTTACTCACAACCATCTTCCTTGCTATGGTTTGAATCTGACATGTCTCCCCCAGGCTCCTGTTACAAATGGTTGGTTCTCAGCTGATGTTGGATGTTGGTCTAGATGGAGAGAGTATGTTAGTTACTGAGTGAAAATCCTTAGGGTTGTTTAATCTTTCTGTTGCTGACTTTGCTTCCTGGCCCACTGTGATGGTTTTGTTCTTCCATGTCCCTCTCTCTGTGCCAAAATGAACTCTTTGAAACAGTGAACTGAGATAAATACTTGCTTTTAAAAAATGTATTGTTAATGGTACATTAACCATAGCAATGAAAAAAAAGGCCAGTACATTGCTTAAAAGAATATTAACAAATAAGCAATCCCCTTAGCTATACCATGTTTCTGCTCATGTGTCTTCAGTGACTTGCCATTGCTTTTAGTTACCAGGCTCAGGATCTTCAGCATGGAGCTACATCTCTCAGGATGTAGCAATGGCTATTCATAACACATGGTCTAAGCTTCTCCTTTAGCACATGCTAGTCTCCATTTTGTGTGATATTACTTGTCTGTGAACATTCTCTGCTGCCTGATTTTAGTCTTCTTGAGGTCTTGGTCTGTGTCTTCATATTCAAATAAATCTGATATTTTTTCACAGCGCCAGCTAGACTTCCAGCCTCAGAGAAGAATATTTGCTGCATGTAGTAAACAAAGAGTAACTTCTTAGAGTAGCCTGTTTGGTCCAAGTAAAGCAGGGTTTTTCTTATAGATTTTTTATTTGGAGAATATTTATTAAAAGCAGAAAATTATGAAAGCAAATGCCATATTCCCCTTATCTTTAACTGAACATTGGTCATATATTTTAAAATACTTTCCTCAAATCTTTAACAAAATGACTAAAACATCCCAAACAAACAGATCCTTAGATTTAAATTCTCTTCCTATTTTGATCATTAGCAGTAAGCACTATGACGAATCATCAGTGTATGCATTTTATCTTTCCTTATACTATCATGTGCAAATACATGAATCAATACTACCTGGCAGGAATCAACAGGCCAGCTCATGGGGTAAATCCAGTTCACGGTCTATTTCTGTAGTGACTATATTCCAATAACATTACTAAGACTATTCAGAATTGTAAGCAAAGACAATTTGTTTGTATTAGTAACAAAATGTGGTTCACAAAGTCTATAACATTTATCATTTGTCTCTTATGGAAAATGTTTACCAATCCCTGACACATAGTATGGCTTTGTTTATAAGTTATATAATCATATCTTATTTATGAAACTTATGTTGAACTTGTTTAATTTTCATATATATCTTTTATTCATGTGTGTTATGTGTCTTCCTGTCTGTTTTCTTTAATCCTTTTAATAGCTGCATAGTGTTTCATAAGATTAGCACAGCAGAAATAATAGCCTTATTACCCAAGTAGATGGAGAGTTAATTATTTGTATATTTTTTCTACCATGAAAAAAATGGAAGAAATGTTGTCATTTTTCTGTACACAGAAGTTTTTCAAGGGATACATCTTGGAAGTAGAATTGCCAGTTTAGAAGAAATATGCATTTTTGATGTTACTGGACAGAATTAAATAATTTTTGACACTAGTTGTAAATGTTTCAAGACTTATTTTGAGATAAATTCCAAATACCTTCAAGCTTCAGTTTCCCCCTTGTCCTAGAAAATGGTGAAGATAAACCCCATCTCAATGGCCTTCAGCTTTCTATTGCCTTCATGCAACAGACAGAACACTGTGAGCGATAGCCATTGAAGGATCCTTGTATGCTGATAAAGTGAGGGTTCTCTGAAGAGGTTACTTGTAATGATGCCAAGGATGTCATTTCTACTCCTGCTAGAATAGAAATGACAGAGGAAGAAGGCTTTCTCTAAGAAGGGTTGTTGAGAGAAGGCTGAACAATACTGGACTTGAAAGTACTGTCTGGAGAAAGGTGCTCTGTTTTGGCATAGGCAGTGTGGTACTCCATGTACTTTTGGCAGATGCTGTTGGAGACACTGTGGTCAGAGACCACTTCCCTCTGGGCATACAACTCCAAGATCTGATTGTCCTTGATGCCAACTGTGATTGCAATAAAGAAGAATTTATCAAATAATCATAGTAAACTCATCCTGAGCCATAGACTGAGGCCAAGGCAGAGGAAGGAAAATAGCAAAAAGATAAATGACTAAAGAACCTTGCTTCACGTTGTTATTGGAGTCTTTCGTGTCTGGCATGAGCTCCTATAGACATACAGCTCTTCCAAGTTCTCCATAATCCATGTGATCTCAAACTTAATGTGGATAGACCCATGTGACTGCCTCCAAGCTTTAGGTACTTTGAGTATGTTCCTTGGATACTGTGAATATTTGTCTCACCTGCAAAATAAAAAAGATTTGGGTAAATAATGTCCTTAGTTAAATACAGGATGTGTTTCTTACTTTGAATTGATTTCTGCCCCAGTTTGCAGCCCATCACTTCCTATCTAGACTATTGCAAATGGCTATTAACTGGCTTCTCTGGCTCCAGTTTCTACAGTGCTGTCAAAGGGATATTCCTACACATGGAGCCGAACCTTTAAGAGGATCTTTGGTGGCAGCTAAAATCCATTCACACAACATGGAGAAGGTGGTTTCCATCACTCCTTTCTGGCCTTCTAGATTCAAGTCAACTGCTCCTCAAATGCCTATCCTAAAATGTATCACACTGTTCTGTACATCTTAGCTTTTCACACTTCCACTGTTAGGAATTTGTAATCAGAGCAGGAAATGTCTTAACGAAACTTCTTTTAGCTTAAGCACCTAGGCGAATAGTTAGCACCTGATGGTGTGACAAAGTCCAGTTTGTTCCAACAGTATGAAGATGCAAAGGTCTGTGTGTAATCATGCAAACACTTACCTTAGATGCCTTTGCTGTGCTTGGAGCTTAAACAAGACATAGATCTGCTATATGAAGCTCCTGTTTGGATAGAAGCATCTTGTTTAGAGATTAATCAATTATTCTTCATAAACAAACTTCTAATTAGGAGAGGCTTGAGGGAAAAGTCGAGATTTGGGTGGAATTAGAAGGATATCTGTGATGCAGTGAAAAGTCTAATGGGGAGTAGAGAATCAAGACGCACACAGAGTGTCAGAAAGAGCTGCAATAGTTTTTATAATGTGACTTCAGCTTCTCAAGGATGAGCAGGAGGAAGAACATAGTCCAGTATCTTGAGTAACAGCCCCACACATCTGCCAAACACTGCTGAAAAGAAAGGAATTTCCCAGAGATCCCATGGGCATGGCATGCTTTTTCACTTTAAGTGCTAATGGTTAATGTGATGGGGAGAATAACTGACCTAGAAATCAAAAGATGTGAGTGCCAGGATCACATGCTCTAGACTGTCCTGTGACCATGTGGCTACCACCACTCTATCACCTACTTGTTAAAGAAGCAGGCCAGGAACTGAAGCAAGGCTTTGCTCCCATATTCCACCTTTTTAGAAGACATCACTAACTGATGTTAGTATGGACCCTTCCCACGAAGCAAATACAAATCAGTTGGAGATGGCTCCTGAAATCATTCCATCTGAGGATCCTTATACCTAGGGCACCCTGAAAGTCTCATGAAAAATAAGGGAAGCTTTTGACACATTATGGTTTCTCTGATTTTCCTTCCTTCTGCTTTGATAAGGGGATGATTCCTTTCTAGTCACTCAAATGCCACATCTGAGTGACAGAGCAGAGACTTCTGGGAAACTTAGCATGGTCTTTTCCATCAGTTATGATGTGCGATGTTCACAGTGTGGACAGCTAATTCAGAAATGATATTGACAGCTAGCAGATTTTAAAACACCAGGTAAGAGCACCACCCAAAACAAAAGCCACTCAAATAAGCAAATCTAAAACCACCCAAAATGTAGACTGTATTTTCTTTAAAAGTGATATTCAGATAAAAATCTGATATTTTGACTAGTATCACTACATGATGGAGAAGACACCTTGCATATAACAGGTTTTATCAGCACTAATAGTAAGTAACCTGCGTGCTCATTATAACTACGTTTGGGCTTCTGCCTTCAGCATCTAACCTGTCATAGGCTCTTGGAAGTGTTAACACATCACAAGACTAAAGCAAGTAGAGGCACCAGAGAACACGCCGATGTTCTAATTTAGACTCATTCTTCCCAGAGAAGCAATACTTCTCAGGAGAGTACTAGACAATTTCCTAGCACTTTCCAAGTAATTGACTCTTGTAACACCCTGGCGAGGAAGGCAGAGTGAAGAATGAGTCCATATTAGAGAAAATTGGTTCTGCATTTCCTCAGGAAAGTTGTTGGAGGTTTGCTCTATGCTGAGCTCTGAGACTGCATCTATAAACAAGACAGAGCCCAGTGATGCCAGTGTAGGAGGGAAAGAACTGAAGTTCCACTGGTTCACACAGGTATATAGCCCTGTGTGTTGTGAACTCTGGTTAGGATCAGTTTGAATTCCTGCCACACAAGCTTTCAATTCTTCTCTATACCTGCCAACAGATAAACTAGCAGTGGTAACACCGTTAGCTAGAATTTCCAGCAGACTCAGGACAGTGTGTTTTGAGACTGGGGTGCTTAATTCAGAAAAGGTCATCAAAGGAAATAGGATAGAACAGAGGCATAGAGGAGAGAAGGTATCCGTCAGTTTGCCAAGCAGGAGAGGATATTCTGATATGTCTGTAATGACATGCAAAGACTGTATGGAGTCTCTCATAACAGCTTTACTGAACCATATAATATGTCTCTATAATTGAGTGCATTGTATTTCCATGTTAAGAGTACGTGTGCAATGAAGGAAGTGTTATGCAGACAGGGATGAAGAGGCAGAGGTGATGCAGAATTTCGTTTTCCTTTTTGAAAAAAAAAAACTCACTATAGATGGTATATGATAGCTAACAAGAGATATCTGAGAGACTGATGGACCAGTGAAATGGAGACTGAAGAATATGGACACAGTGCAAGAGACAAGAACTCCAGCATCAATCTTCCCACTAAGATTCTTGCTCCTGCCTTAGCTTAGTCGAAATTCTGAGGCGTGCCCAGGTAGTTCATGTCACCCACTGAATTTACTACATTGCTTGTCTTGTCCTGACGCTTTTGTCAGAGTGGTGAATTCTTTCTGGTCCTTTCAACTCAGCTCAGATTTCTCCCATTGTTAATACACCCAAGAGTTATTAACTCACTTCCCAATGCCAAATCTCATTGTAGATATGAGGATTTCCTTGAGTCCTTATCATACCCAACATAGCCTTCTGCCCTGGAATCATTTCAAAACTAGGGTTTATTTTTCTGGATTTCCTTGTTTTATAACACATCTTTGAAGTGTGGGCTATGTCATATTCAAATTTGTAATGAACTTCATTAAACAGCAAAGTGCTTGGTTCTTTGAATTTCATATATACACATATATAAATATCTACATTATATAAGCATACACATATAAAAATACACTCATTTGCATATATAAACTATAAGGAAAGAACCTACAAGTTGGTGATTGGGACATATTCATTTTTTTGAAGGTACCTATGAATGGTTCTCCAGTTACTGATGGTGGAGTTAGAAAGTAGGAAATAGCAATGATGTTAGTTAAATTTTATAGTTTCCTGAGGAGATTCAGGAAAGAACACTTCTTTCTTGTGCTTGAATCTAAACTACTTACATGTCTTATATGTACCACCAAGAGAGGCTCCTTTTGGATCAAGAGATTTTGACAATAAGCTGTAAGCCTACAGATTTTTACAGCGTCAGGAGAGACCCAGCATGGGGTTTTTATTTCTCAGTTCAGCTAACAGTTAACCGGGGAATCCTGTGTCAGTTCAAAATTGCACTTCCATACATTATTGAAAACAGTGAGTTAAGGGCAAGAGGGGAGACTGAGCCCTTTGTACCTTATTGCTCCTCTCACATACCCAATCCTCCTCACATTCTTTTCTGTCCCAAAGAATTGGGATGAGACATTTTCTGACAGTCTTCTCCAATGAGAAATGAAGGAGCTACAAGGCCTGATGTGTGCTTTCTCCTGTGGCTTTCTGAAAATAGCACTAATGGCTCATACAAGTATTCCCTTTTTAGTTTGGGTGATATCTAAACGTTTTCAAGGCATTCATCACCCAATATAGTGTTCATGAAAACGATATTCTGTATCTATGGCTTTAGTTAGCATGTATTTTTCTTTTTTTCTTTTTTTTTTGGTTTTTCGAGACAGGGTTTCTCTGTGTAGCTTTGCGCCTTTCCTGGAGCTCACTTGGTAGCCCAGGCTGGCCTCGAACTCACAGAGATCCACCTGCCTCTGCCTCCCGAGTGCTGGGATTAAAGGCGTGCGCCACCAATGCCCAGCTGCATGTATTTTTCGATAGATGTTTGATTGAGTCATGTGAACTTGCCTACTTTTACAGGCTGAAAAATAGTAAAATATTGGGAGCATCTCATAGTTCCATTTCATAGATATTGAACAGCTAGACCTCATGTACCAGAATCCCCTGGAGAGTATGCAGATCAGATCTCTGCAGTTTCACTTGGATATTCTTTTCTTATCAAAATACCCATGTTTGACACATATGTTGTACAGAGCTTTGCCCTATGGCTTGAGGCAGAGAAAACCTGTCTCCCTTGTATTTTGATTAATAGTGATATTCTCTGTTCTGTTTCCCAGGAAAGAAAAAAACGATTCTTCCTAAACAGTTTATCCCACTTCATGTAGGATTTTACAACTCTCTCCCAGCTCATCTCTGCTCTCATTCTTACCATATTTCTCTTGTTGGCATTTGGCAAACCCCTTCACTACCTCCAGATTCATCTCTTTTGGAATCTGTTTCGAATGACTAGAAAGCATCTTCTGAAGGACTGGCTTAATATGCATACTACTTCTTTGAAAACATAATGAAATCAGCTAATTTTATTGTATAAAAGAAAGAATTAGTTCAGGCTTTTAAGTATCAATTCCTTCTACTTCCCAGTGCAGTCAACCAGGGAGAAATATCTCATTCCTTGGAGTTGGGTGTACATTATAATACCAGTGTTGACACATGTGTGTCAATGTTATAGCTTAACATAGTTTTTGGTTAAGAAAAATCTTGAGTCTTCATTTAAAAATCATGAATTTTCCATGCTCTCTGCAGGGAATTGGTGAAGCAGTAAAGATGAGGCTACAAAGCTTACCTTCCAAAGAGCTTCATGGACCATATGAGGAACCCCTAATAGGAGGCTTTACACTGCATTTCCTAGAAATGTATCCTTGGATTCCAGCTCACAGAAGATGAAGAATATGAGGCCATGAGGGAAATTCAGGCCATTTCTCCAGCAATTGAAATCACAAGTCTTGAATTCATGTATTGAGCTAATGACTTGATGTTGTATGATGCACAACAGAATGTTGAACTTCTCTCCATGTTATTTTACTCACTGGTAACATGTGACAGTGAATACTTCCTTTGTGATGCTGATAAAAGAATTAAATGAGAAAGCCCATAAAAGGAGTCAAGAATAAAGACTGTTACTTATGTGTGCAACAGAGCTGGGGTCCAAACATCTAGTAAGGTTTTGGAATTTGCCTCACTTTGAAAACTAGAAATTGTAAAATTGAAATTACTCTATTGATATTAGCCATTTTTCACACATATCTGCGGTTGAGGAAAAAGCCCATTCCTTCAGGTATATTTTAGATAAAACCAAACTCATAAACAGGTCTTTGTGGAGGTTCAGCTCAACTTATTAAGAGAAAATTATGAAAAAGTCTCTGGGAATCTTCTCCTTGGATTTGCTCAGCTACAATATTGTGTCTGACAGGTTTGCTCACTTTAGAGTAACTGCCAGCACTGTGTCCTAAAGAGGAATACTTAAAATACTTCTTAATCCTGTTGGGCGTTTAGTTAGGGTGTTTGGTCACTTAAACATAGCACTCATCAGGGTTAATACATACATTTATTAGGTATTAAATTTTGTTAGAGAACACAGTTCAGGCCATACAGGAAATACAGGTCACATATGAAATCTAAAATTCAAATCCCAGAGAGCATCCTATGTAGAATCACGTTGGCTGGAATGAGGAGTAGAAGGAGCATGCACATATTTTAAATCTGTCACAAACTGTGGTTTTTGCTTTTACTTTGTTTCTTTACATCTTCATAGCAACAATATGGGATAAGGTTAGTGTCTCCGTTATGTCATGTTAAGGTAGTGAGTTGATTTTCCTCCATTTCTGTGCTTAGGAGGAGACTAACTAAGAAGAAATCTCTGTTGTTCTGAGTTTTGTGGAGAGCTGTAGATTTGAGATCCTATTCAGTTCTTTTCCTGGGCAAACATGGGCATCAGTGCAGGACCCATTCTGATCTCATACACACTCAAGTAAGCACCCTAGAGTCACATATTAGTAAAGTAGTGTTTCTCTGTGCAACATTTCTTGGTCATAATTTTGTGTTAATACTCTGGTTTGTAATATGATCTATTTATTTTTCTCATATTTTCACCTGAAAATCAGAACCAGCAGAGCATGTGGATTGTGCAGAGAAAAGGTGAAGTTAGTTTGTATGTGTATGTGCATGTGTATGGATATGCATGTGTAAGTGTGTGTTGGTGTTTCTGTGTTGGGGATGATGTTGAAGTTATGCATGTTTTATAAAGCATGGTGTTGAGGTTGAGGGTGTAGAAGGGAGAGGCTTATATTCCATGAGTGGCAGGATTCTTGTCTTGATGTGGGAACTCCAAGACATTGTCTGTGCCTTGCCTCCCCCCACTTTACCACCTGTTCATAAAAATCTCAATGACCACTCATTTCAAGAGCTGTAACTGAGAACCTTTAAGTCTGAGACATTTTAGTGAGCTTACAGGGCTTCTTAGAGGTAAAGTGAGCAAAGATGACATCACTTTTTGATCCCCTTAACTGAGATTATAAGCCTCAGAAAATCTGAAAGGAGGAGACCATTTCACAGGCTGGGTCTGATCTCACTTGATATGCACCAAGGGGAATGTGGGGCTGGCATTGCTCAATCTAAGATGCATCTATTTACTGTAAATTGTGATCCCTCAAATCAGCAATTTATAAGTACAAGTTTTATTTTCGATAAAACAAACTATCAGAGATATATGGGCAAAAAATAACACCTGTATATTAGCCACAGTTTCTGTGGATGAGGCATGGTTTACATTGTAGTTAAGCTGCAATAAAGGTGTTGGCCAGATTGAATTTTCTTTTATTTAGGTCTCCTCTGATGATCACTTATATTGCAGACAGAATTCAGTTCTGTGTGGTTGTAAGAGTAAGGTCATCAGTTCCCGCATAGAAGTGGTTCACGGAACAGTTTTCTCTTCAAAGGCAGCAGAAGAGCATCTCTGGGGCTTAGCATTGGCTCCTGTAGGGAAGGCTCAGGCTCTTCTTTAGAGGGCTTATCTGCACCATCTCCCCATGTACTTGAAGCTCCAGTTTCAGATAGTCTGTACTAGCCACCTTGCTCTAGGGATTTCCATCTCTGCCTCCAATAAGCTTGGGTTACAGGTGGCTACCACACCCACCCCGCTTTTATGTGAGCTCTGAGGATCTGAACTCTAGTCCTTATGTGTGAACAACAAACACCTTATCCAGGGAGCCATTTCCCACTCCTCCTATCTGTCTTGATGTGCTGGTGTTACTCTTTAAAATGACAGAATTTCTAAAGCATCCTTTTGGTGTTTAAAGTTCAAACTATACTGCATTGTGATGTGAACTATTCTTTATGTAAACTAGATACATAATGATGTTTGTAGACGTATCTGTGTAAAAGAAAAAAAAAGAATTTAACCTGCAAGTCTATGCCAAAAAAGAGAAATTCCCATTGATTCACTCGGAGAGCTGACTAGAGACTCGGTTATGTTTGCAAATTTCGTCTCCTTTACCACATTCTGTTTGTTAGTCCCTTTATAGGTTTATAAGTTGTCATCTCGGGCTAGTTCTTGAACACTCTCAGAGTATCCCGCTTTCCCATTTTCAATCTTTGGTTTTATAGGCAAAATTATATATGGAAATAATTATTGTATGGCATTCTGTTTGATGAAAATTTAAGTCAATATAATGTGAAATATTGATTGGTTAATATCTTTATGGTGGATTTATGTATGTGGTAAATACTGCATGGTTTTAAATATTAATTCCCATATCACCCTTGTTAAATTTCCTACATAGTCACTGATGTTCACTTTACCTTATAAAGCAGTTTCACAAATGGAAAGAAGTAGTGAGTGGGCTGTGTATGGTTTTCCAGTTCCTTGAGAGCAAATGTGAATGATTATGGAAATTACTGCTTAGGTGTATCTGGAGGAGAAATGGGGTACAGCTTTGCTTCTAAGTTAATTTTGAGCAAAGGTAGGTGTTCATGATGCCAAGTGGGCTGTTTCCCACCTTTTAGAAATAGCAGAGGATAATCCTCAGGCCCAGAAAGAGGAGGGTGAAAGAAAAATAGAATCCGTAACCAGGATCCTGAATCTCAGAGATAATGTAAAGACCAGTAGAGACTGAACAAATCCTGGGTCTTTGCTTCTTGCAATGGCTGCCCAGTATCCTCCACCTCTTTCCACTTAGGTAGCTGGATTCTGCTTCTATCACCAATAAGCTTTGCAACATTGCACAATGTATTCCTTTGAGCTTTTTACTCAAAGTAAAATAAAAGTTGCACCTAGTTTTTTAACAGTGTAAACCCAAATACTGTTTACACAATCCTATTACTGAAGCTTTTGCTTATTAAACATCATAAGTAAGAAACATCAGCCTTCTTTCTTTCTACCACTTAGCTAGTATTTAATAACTGATTCGCTCAACTAGTTTAAGCTAATTACTGTTCAGAAAACTTAGATTGTGGTTCTGTGACTCATGAAGGAAGGTTTTATTATTATTTGGAATTAAATTCAGTAAGAATAGGACAACATATAATTGAAAGTTATTACACTTAAAGGAAATAAAATCTGGCTATATAGCTCACTTCTTTATAGGTCCAAAGAATAAGTGTGTTTAGATCTAGGGGAGGGAAAGGGAAGTGGGAACATAGATTTAAAAATAATGAAAAGAAAGAGTACATTCAACAGCCTTACTAATGCCCAGTTTCCAGTTTAGAGCATGTTATCAATTAAGTAAAACACTCTAATTATTTAATCTTAAAAGCCATATTTTGATATGGTTGGATGTTTAGAATGTGTTTGTTCTATGATAAATTTACATTTTTCGTAATTATTTCATGTAATTCTTAGGGAGCAGCACCTGTATCTTAGCTCCTACTTTATGATTCTTTTGAAATGATAGAAGTTCTGCCAAGTAAAATACATCTAAAATACTCCCTGCAAACAGAATTGATGTTATCTGCTTCCATAATACAAGCGTTAGCACACTTCTGATCATAACAAGATGCTTCTTTAGCAAATTCCTTGTCAGCATCTTCTTATGGTAAGTTCAATGAATTTTCCTTCATGTGTTAAATGTCAAGCACTTGAAATTAAAGAGCTAGGCACATTGGGTTTGCTGGCCTCCCTCATGTAACATCTCAGAGAATAGTTCAAGGGACCATTTGATTGATCATTGACAGAAACGACAGTGGTAGGGGAACCCATGCCAGACGAGCTATGGAAAAATTTTGTAATTCTGTATATGTGTGTGTGTGAGTTTATGTGTGCTTGAGTGAGAGTGTGTATGAAAGTATGTGTGTGTGTGTGTGTGTGTGTGTGTGTGTGTGTTTGTGTTCTCACACCGGCCTACCACAGCTGGATGGGACTTCCTGTTAGCAGACCTTCCAGCCACAAAGAAGTACTCCCATCTCCCTTCAGTCTGAGATATCTTCAAGTCCCTATTCTTGAGCACTTTTTGAAGTACTAGTTTGGCTGCAGGACACCTGTTACAGCTGCACAAAATAACAGTTATGGTGACTTTAATGGCAGATGATGAAGAATGTGAATTTGTGCAATTGTCAGCCACAGAAGTCAGTCTTTTTTACTCTACTTTTCAAGTTCTGAGGAGAAAAGATTTAGTCATGTTGACTGGACCATATCACCCAGAAACACTTTTAAATAGAAAGACAAAAAGAACCATTCACAAAATTGTAATAATATTTACATTTTCAAATGTTTCTCTGCTGTTTTGGTTATAGACATCATCATGTACCTCAGCCAATCTGATTTATATTTAAATTAATTTTGTTTTAAAAAACTAAATGGACTCTGTGGGTATTCAATTAAAAGATAAGAGTGTGAGTGAAGTTGGAAGGGAAAAGTGGGAAGGAGAAGGAGGGAGAATTAGAGAAGGAATGGAAATAGATTGTATGCAATTATATTATATATGCATTAATAATTAATAAAATACAAATAAATACTAATAAATATATAATAATAATAATAATAATAATAATAATAACAGCTTCTATGCTGACACCTTAGACCTCAGATAGTGGTACTATTGAGAGATGGCTTTAGGAGATAGAAAAAAGTTAGATTAGTAGGCTATGAGTTACTTGCAGGTGGGCCCTTGGAGAGCATGCTGAGATACTGCCTCTTCCTCTCTTGCCTCTTAACTACCAAGCTGTGATGAGCTTTGCCCACAGACCAACTGTATGTGTGCTCTTTAATGTACTGTGCATCTTTACCAGAGTTTAAAGTGACAGAACCGAGCAGTCAGGGGCTAAGGCTTCTGAAACTATGAGCTCAAACCTTTGCTCTTCTAAGTTCTCTATCTCAGGTGTTTTGCCATAGCCAAAGAGAGCTGACTAAAAGAGATGATGTAGAAAAACAATTCTCCTTTTTTCTTTGAGGACATGTTACTGTCATCAGGTGCCATTGTAAGATCCCTCCTAACCAGTCAACTACTATCACTTAAGTTTTTGTTCCAACAAAAGCAGGTTCCCCTTGCTTAAGCCTGTACTGTGTGCCTTTTCTTAATATAAGTAGGAAGCCAGTTGTTTCTGTTATTCAGAAGCCTCCTTTACTTCAACCTCCTCTGATGAATGTGCTTATTCCACACTAGGAACCATGGTAACCACATTTATAGTTATCACGCTTTACCATTCCAGGGATCACTAGCAATAAATGGGGTGCTTTGCAACCAAGTCTTAGTTGTATGTCAAGAAGAAGTGTGAATAAGAAAACATAGGTAGCAAGTATCAGGGACCATAGCAATCAGGGTTCTCTTTTCTCTACACAGGATATACACAGTTGTTTTGCCTGTTTGGGGCTCTGTTTGCCGATCTGTAAACTAGGGATAAGTTTCAAGGGCATCCTGGTGTTTCACCAAGAGGCTCTTGTGAGTCTATTTGTGTGGATTCTTGAATGCTGCCTATGAAAAATTATGATGGGCACTTAATACTTAGTGTCTTGTCTTGACTGTTATACCAAGACTTCAGGCAAGAATGGCTAATAGAGTACAAAAATACACTCCTTAGCTCCTGGAGGCTGGGAATTCCAAGACCAAGGCACCATCACACTTAATATCTGCTGTTTCTGAGTTCATAGTTGGTGTCTACTCGTTACATTCTCCTGAGTCAGAAGGGAGAGGAACTCTCTTTTATAAGAGCACTAAGCCCTTGAGGGCTCCACTCTCCTGAAATCATCATCATCCCCCACAGCCTCACCTGCTATTTACTGTTCTATCAAGGGACAAGATTGGAATGGGTGAGTTTGGGGAGGGGAACATATTTCATCCATATCACTTGGACACCATACTTAGCAAAGTCTTCACGAGACAGTGGAGATGATATTTTAAGTGCTGTCTTGGTGGTAAATCATAACACTTCTGAAATTTTAAAACAAAATTGTGGATTTTATAGGTGTATAACGTTTTAAAGAGTTTGTTCCCAGGTGAAGGGAATCATTCTTTGGGCTATCAAGACATTTAGGAGAGGCATCAATGTTAACTTTTGCTAAATTGTTCTTAGATATTTTATTTCCTTCTTACAATTGTAGTAGCACAGGAGGGTGTAATTAATATCCTTCAACAGCCTAGAATAATCAGTTAAATACAGGGCTATATTTTATACTTGGAGAATTTTGTTTGGACCATGTCTTATGGGCTCTATTGCTGTAACAAAACACCATGAACAAAAGCAACTTGGGAAGGAATGGATTCTTTTCAGGTTACAGTTCATCACTGAAGACAGTCAGGACAGGAACTCAGGGTAGAAATTTACTGGCAGGAACTGAAGCAAGAGCCATAGAGGAATGTTGCTTACTTGCTTGCTTTCCATTGCTTGCTCAGCCTGCTTTCTTTCTTTTTTTTGGTGTGTGTGTGTTTATTTTATTATTTTATTTTTCTTTATTAAGAAATTTTCTACTCACTCCTCATGCTATCCACAACCCCTTCCCCCTCCTCCCATCCCCTAGTGCTCATTCCCAAGCCACCCCGCATCCCCACATCCCCCAAATCCAGCTCACTGAGCCTAGGTAGGTCCACGCCCCTTCCCACTGCACCAAGGCTGTGCAAGGTATCACACCACAGGCACCAGATTCCAAGAAGCCTGCCCATGCACCAGGGACAGATCCCAATCCCCCTGCCTGGGTGCCCCTCAAGCAGTTCGAGCCAAACAACCGTCTTCCGTGTACAGAGGGCCTAGTCCAGTCCCATGGGGGCTCCACAGCCACCAGTCCACAATTTATGGGTTTTCACTAGTGTGGTCTGTCATCTCTGCACATCCTCCCATCATGATCTTCATGTCCCTTGCCTGTAGCTTTCTTATAACCTCCAGGACCACCAGCCCAGGGGTGGCATTGACCACAGTGAGCTGGGCCTCCCACATCAATCATTAATCAAGAAAATACACCACAGGCTTGCCCAAGGATTAATCTTATAGGGACATTTTCTCAACTGAAGTACGATCTTTCCAACTCCAGTTTGTGTTAAGGTGACATAAAACCAGCCAGCAAAGGCCATCTTGTGGAATTGATGTGTAAATCAAGGAAATTCATCCAAATAATATATCCTGTATTCATCTAGACTTAAGTTTTCTCTTGGTCTCTATTTCTGTTCTTGCCTGGGATATCTTTCAAAGGACAATGAGAATTCAAAACCTCCTTTAGTGTGGTTTTTAGTTACTTATTCTAGAAATATATCTGGGTCATTGTATTATTATTCTTGGTTTTTAGGGAGTCATTGGATGATAGAGTTTGTTGTGCTAAAAGTTGTTATCTTTCTTCTGCCCAACTACCTACTTTGTTTCTATGAAGGAGCTGGATTTTATAAGATGTAAACAGTATTCAAGTTAGTTTATAAAGAAGCCAGATAATATACTGACAGAAACAATGACACCCAAGGACTGCGCTGTCAAGGCCTTGACAAACCTTGTCAAGCCACACTGCACTAGTAGTCAAGGTTTCTCCTGCGGCATAATCAGTTTACATTCTGTGATTCTTTTTTTTTTAATTTATTTTATAACATAATTCAACTTTACATATCAGCCATAGATTCCCCCGTTCTCCCTCTTCCCGCCCCGCCCCCTCCCCCCCAGGCCCACCCCCCATTTCCATCTCCTCCGAGGATTGAGATCGACCTGGTGGACTCAGCCTAGGCAGGTCCAGCCCCCTCCTCCCAGGGTGAGCCAAGGGTCTCTACCAAGCCCCGGGTTTCAAACAGCCAACTCATGCACTGAGCACAGGACCCGGTCCAACTGCCTGTATGCCTCCTAAATAGATCAAGACAATCAACTGTCTCACCCATTCCGAGGGCCTGATCCAGTTGGGGGCCCCTCAGCCATTGGTTCACAGTTCATGGGTTTCCGTTCGTTTGGCCACTTGTCCCTGTATCCATCCATCCCTGGTCCCAACAACTCCCGCTCACACAAACCCTTCTCCTTCTCTCCGATTGGACTCCCGGAGCTCCACCCAGGGCCTGACTGTGGATATCTGCATCTAGTTCCCTCAGTCACTGGATGGGGTTTCTAGCACGACAATTAGGGTGTTTGGCCATCCTATCACCAGGGTAGGTCTGATCCGGCTATTTCTCGACCATTGCCAGCAGTCTATTGTGGGGGCATCTCCGTGGATTTCTGTGGGCCTCTCCAACACTCTGCTTCTTCTTATTCTCATGTGGTCTTCATCTCTCACGAACATTCCTTGTGTTCCCTCTCTGTTCTTGATCCAGTTGGGACCTCCCGCTCCCCCAAGTTTTCATTCCCTCACCCCCCGCCCCTCACCACCCCCACTCACGTCCAGACTGTTCATGTAGATCTCATCCATTTCTCCGTCATTGGGCGATCCCCGTGTCTCTCCTGGGGTCCTGCTATCCAGGTAGCCTCCCTGGTGTTGTGAGTAGCTGTCCAGTCATCCTTATTCCACAACTAGTATTCTCCTATGAGTGGGTACATACCATGTTTGTCTTTCTGAGTTTGGGTTACCTCACTCAGGAGGATTTTTTCTAGATCCCTCCATTTGCCTGCAAACCTCATGATGTCATTGTTTTCCTCTGCTGAGTAGTATTCCATTGTATATATGTACCACAGTTTATTTATCCACTCTTCGGTTGAAGGGCATCTAGGTTGTTTCCAGGCTCTGGCTATTACAAATAATGCTGATATGAACATAGCTGAGCAAGTGCCTTGTGGTATGATTGAGCATTCCTTGGGTATATGCCCAAGAGTGGTATAGCTGGATCTTGGGGGAGATTGATTCCCAATTTTCTAAGAAAGCGCCATATTGATTTCCACAGTGGCTGTACCAGCTTGCATTCCCACCAGCAGTGGAGGAGAGTTCCCCTAGCTCCACATCCTCTCCAGCATAAGGTGTCCTCAGTGTTTTTGATCTTAGCCAATCTGACTGGCGTAAGGTGGTATCTCAGAGTTGTTTTGATTTGCATTTCCCTAATGATTAGGGATGTTGAGCAATTCCTCAAATGTCTTTCAGCCATTTGTGTTTCCTCTGCTGAGAATTCTCTGTTTAGTTCTATAGCCCATTTCTTAATTGGACTGTTGGGAATTTTGATGTTTAATTTCTTGAGTTCCCTATATATTCTGGATATCAGTCCTCTGTCAGATGTGGGGTTGGTGAAGATCTTTTCCCATTCTGTGGGCTGTCGCTTTGCCTTGTTGACCGTGTCCTTTGCTCTACAAAAGCTTTTCAGTTTCAAGAGGTCCCATTGATTGATTGTTTGTCTCAGTGTCTGAGCTACTGGTGTTATACCTAGGAAGCGATCTCCTATGTCGATGCGTTCAAGACTACTTTCTACTTTCTCTTCTAGCAGGTTCAGAGTAGCTGGATTTATGTTGAGGTCTTTGATCCACTTGGACTTAAGTTTTGTGCACGGTGATAGATATGGATCTATTTGCAGCCTTCTGCAAGTTGATATCCAGTTATGCCAGCACCATTTGTTGAAGATGCTTTCTTTTTTCCATTGTACACTTTTGGCTTCTTTGTCAAAAATTGTATGTTCATAGGTGTGCGGATTAATGTCAGGGTCTTCAATCCGATTCCATTGGTCCACAAGTCAGTTTTTATGCCAGTACCAAGCTGTTTTTATTACTGTAGCTCTATAGTAGAGCTTGAAGTCAGGGATCGTGATGCCTCCAGAAGTTGTTTTATTGTACAGGATTCTTTTGGCTATCCTGGGTTTTTTGTTTTTCCATATGAAGTTGAGTATTATTCTTTCCAGGTCTGTGAAGAATTGTGTTGGTATTTTGATGAGGATTGCATTGAATCTGTAGATAACTTTTGGTAAAATTGCCATTTTTACTATGTTAGTCCTGCCTATCCATGAGCATGGGAGATCTTTCCATTTTCTGACATCTTCTTCAATTTCTTTTTTCAGGGACTTGAAGTTCTTGTCATATAGGTCCTTCACTTGCTTGGTTAGTGTTACCCCAAGGTATTTTATGTCATTTGTGGCTATTGTAAAGGGTGATGTATTTCTGATTTCCTTCTCATCCTGTTTGTCAGTTGTATATAGGAGGGCTACTGATTTTTTTGAGTTGATCTTGTATCCTGCTATGTTGCTGAAGGTGTTTATAAGTTTTCAAGCAGTTCCTTGGTTGAATCTTTGGGGTCACTCAAGTATACTATCATGTCATCTGCAAATAGGGAAAGCTTGACTTCTTCCTTTCCCATTTGTATCCCCTTAATCTCCTTATGCTGTCTTATTGCTCTGGCTAGAACTTCAAGTACTATATTGAATAAGTTCAATAATATATTGAATAATATTCAATAATATATTGTTCAATAATATATTGAATAATATTCAAAAATATATTGAATAATATATTGAATAATCACATTCTGTGATTCTTCAGGCCCTATTTCAACCTTTTGTAGCTTTAATTTAGGTTATGGTATGTCGAGAAAAACAATGAGACTTAAGGTAAATTTTATTTCATTATCTTTTAAAGGACTAATCTTATTACCTCAGATAACTTAAATTGCTGAAGACTTTAGGTCATTATATTTTCTTTATTTCTTCAGTGAGTGAGAAGTACTTGAAGTGTCCTGGAACAGTTGTATGACAAGAGATGATTCACAGGTGTTTGCTGGATATTTGAAGTATGTATGTTTACTCCCTGATTTCTTCCTTTTTAATGAATAGTGCTATCTTAGCTCCCAAATGCCCCAATGGAATGAAGAAATGTGTTGGATGGAGAAGGTCCCTCACTCTGAAATTACAAGACTCTCCAGTAAGCCTTAGGGATGACAGTACCTTTGAACTTGTGATCTTTTGCCTTAGCCTCCTATTTGCTGGAATCATAGATGTATGATACCAAGTCTAGCAATATTTATTTCTTGTCTGGGCAAACACATCAGTAAAATGTCAACTATAATTACATATGTATATATAAGTTTTATGTTTTTTCTCCTCTTCATTTTTCTTAGGTTTTTGAGAATTTTACACAATGTATTTTGATCATATTTACACCCTCTCCCCCAGCTCTTCCTAGATACATTCCCCCTTTCTTTGACCACTCACCTTTTTGTCCTTTTAAGACAAAAAACCCATTGACTTCAATTTGTGCCACCAATATACTCCTGGGTATGTTATCATCTTTGTCATCCACTGAAATATGGTCAATCTACCAGGGGCCACACCCTTAAAGAAAACTGACTCTCCCTCTCCAAGAAGCTCTCAATAGCTTTTCAGTTAGGGGTTAGAGTTCAGCTGGGACTTTGTCTGGCTTGACTTTAGCATGTTTTATGCATGCTGTTATAACTGCTATGAGTTTATAGGTACAACTATACAGTTGGTCCAGAAAATGCTGATTGTTGTTTTTTTTTCCTTTTTTTCTTTCTTGTTTTTGTAGTTATCTACTGCTTCTGAATCCTGTACACTTTCAATGTTCTCTTCCTCAGTGATCCCTGCGCTTGGGAGAAGAATGCCTCATATATATGTTCCATTTAGGGATGAATGTTCTGTAGTTCCTTATTCTCTGCACCTTACCAGTTATGAGTTGTTATGGTAATTGCCATTTGGTATGGAAAGAAGCTTCCCTGATGAGGGATGCACTAATCTATGGATTCAAGAAAAAGTCATTAGAAGTCAGTTTAGCAGAACAATATTAGTAGGTTCTCAGATAGGGCATATGACCTGTTTAGCTACAGTTGTTGGCTCCAGTAATGTGCCAGGTTTATGAATTTCACTTGTGGGAATGGGCCTTAGATCAAATCAAGTAGTAGTTGATTGCTACTATGAAATTTGTGGCACTATTGCACCAGTGGGCATATCTTGTTATGGGACATTATTATAGCTCACAGTGGTAACTTAAATCTTGGTAAGATTGATGATTACTTTTCTCTTCTGATAGTGTACATAGCACCTTCCAGAACAGTGAAAGCTAATCATTAGGGAAGAAGTGTCCATGTCAATATCAGATCAATTTCTTCATGTTCTACGACTCAAGTATGTGGTATCTTTAACAGTAGGGCCTTGTTGTCAAGTTGTGGAGGGTAATCAAGAGCAGTTCACTAGATTTTAATGTTTGGGAACCTATGAGAACTTATTGGCCAAAAACTCTAAAAGAGGTGGTCTGTTCCTGGCACTAGGCTTTTTATCTGTTTGCCTGAGGTGTCTAGAAGGGACATTGTCACCCCATTATAGGGAACTCCATCTATCTATCTATCTATCTATCTATCTATCTATCTATCTATCTATCATCTATCTATCATCTATCTATCTATCTATCTATCTATCTATCTATCTATCTATCTATCTATCTATCCATCCATCCATCTTCTACGGTAGTGGGTCTTCATATGACTTTTTCAAAATATCTTTACAGTTAGTTATCCCTCTCTGCACTCCCTCCTCTACTCTGTGATCTCATCCCCAACCCCATTTGACCCTTACTGTTTCATTATTCCCTTTTCCATTACTTTCTTTTCTCCCTCATTTGAAAGCCTCCCCATTGTCCCTTACTAATTTCTTGACCTCTATGAGTATTCATAATGTAACATACATGACTGAAGATTCGATACTAACATCCACAAATAAGAGAAACAAACATAATTGTATTTTAAAAGATGTGATATTATTAATTCTGTTTTGCAAATATTTATCAACATGTTTCACAAAAACTAGTTAGTTTAACTCTATGTCTTCTTCCAGTGAAAGTTATGGCAGGGACTCACAGGAAGAGATTAATTTCTCACTTGCAATCTTATGTATATACATATGTATGTAATTGAAATAAAGTACTTCTAAAGCCAGGGAGAGTATTTTTCTTTCTTTCTTTCTATTCTATTATTCTGTTCTATTCTATTCTACTCTACTCTATTCTATTCTATTCTATTCTATTCTATTCTATTCTATTCTATTCTATTCTATTCTATTCTATCCTATCCTATTCTATCCTACTCTGTTCCATGCAATCTAAAGAAATGCTGATCAAAGCTCTTCCCATTGATTGGCAGACCCACTAATGGGCAGTGCTCTTAATTTGAAAAAGATCTAGGATTAAGCTAGGAAATGGATGGAGCTTGTGGTTCTTTTCCCAGGTGGGGGTACTTCTTGTATTACATTTCAAGTGTATTTGAAACAGAACCTTCTCTAGCCTTAGAAATGTTTCTGGGTGGGGGATCATTACCTAGGAAAGGTCATATTGCCTGGCTTGAGGAGAGGCAGCTGCTGATGCCCATGCTTAGGAGGGAGAAGAGTATGAGACTTCTTGTCTCCTGAAAAAAAGGTCCACAAAGAACAGACAAAGGATTTGGAGGCCATGCCTTCAAGCCCAGAAAATTTAAGTGGCTTCTTCTTCCAGTAGCTTTGTAAATCTTTGTATAGTCAGCTCATTCCCATCACAAAACTTCGCCCAGTCTCTCCTGGCAATCAGTCTTTAGATTTCCTTGGTCTTGGCTTTTCCATGTGTGCATGTCCCAGATTGCAAACTCCACCTTCTCTCTCTCTTTCCTTTTCACATCAAAAGCCTGATATCATAAAAAAGTCGAAATCCTCTTTTTTTTTTCCCGCCCGTCTTCCCCAAATGTCTCTTACCAGGGTTCTAATATTAACTCTCATATCTATGTGGTGTGAATCTCCGTCTCACCTCATGCCACTCTTCCATATGTTCTCAACTGTTGTGTGTTGCAGTGTATCTGAACTGTTTAATTATTTGTATTTTCTCTCAATATGCATAGTCATATAGAGCGGGGACTTGCATCTTAGTGTTTACCTCTACTTCCTACAACAGCTATTCATTTATTTGCTGAATAAGTAAAGTCATATAAAACACAACTTTATAAAACAAAGTACTTTATAAATGCCACTGTGGGCTGATACTATGTATTATGAGGCAAACATTTTTTTTTTTGCATTACCTCCTTCAACCATAATAAAGTATGTGGGTGAAGAGTGAATTTATTATTTGTTATACATTATGCTATTGAGGCTCAGAGGGGTGATGGGGCTATATGGGGTCATATCTCTGTCTGGTAGGGAAGGACAAGCACCTAACTTTACATTTTAAGTAGTCTGCAGTTCACACAAGGAATGGATTCTCTTCCAGCGTCATTCTCATCATGACCTTCAAGCATTTCACTGATTTGTCCTCGTATTTTGGAGGTGTCATCTGGAGCTGAAAGTGAAAGGCTTGACATAGATGCATAAAGTTGGGATCAAGGTGAAACACATTTTTATAGATAATAGAAGTCACATCCTCTGAGAATTTTAGGTACTCTGAGTATAGCGGTGCGACTTTAGAAAGATTTTTTCCTTAGAATTTGGCTTACACTACCATCTGAGCATAAAGGATTTGGAGTATGATGCCTAAATCTATTAAGGAGATAAAGTGTGTTTGTGTCGACACACATCCTGCAGCTGAAAAGTTAACATACATTAAGAGATGGTTCTGTATAATTCATGTTATTTACTAGTGCAATTTTCCAGGCCCTCCAAACATCATTGAGTGCTCTACTATAAATATGCCTTCAGCCCTTTTCCAAACCACTAGTCATTTGCCCAGCGGGCCATAAAAGCAATGTATCATGTAACCATGTATTGGATGAAATTTCAAAAGCTCTCCATTTAGGCAGCAGGCCTTAGTGGGTTTGGGGGTCTGTAACATTATCCATTTAATTATACATTTGGGCACACAGGAAAAAAAAAACCTGTATTATTTACACAATTGCCTGGAATATTCCCTCCAAGCTGTTAGACCTGAGTCAGAAACCATTAGAATGCTAATCAAGAGAAGAATATGAAATAGATTTCCTTGGTGCAACTGCAGCAAGCTTTCTAGACACTTTTATTTCAGGCATATGCTCCCTTCAACCCCCGGCAGATTCTGTCTCTGAAGATCTTCCATAGTCCTAGTAGGGTTATAGAGCTTATCACTTGAGAGTACAGGGCAATTTGGAAATATTGGTTCCATTTATTAAAGACAGTACCTTATATAATACATAAAGCCTTTTATTTGAGGCAAATTGAATACTCAGAATAGGAAAGTTAATATATCTGGGGGTGGGGTGGGGGCAAGTTGCTGGAGATATTTCTTCCAGGAATGGGCATCTCTTGGGGTCCTTTACATTAACTTCCTGAGGGACACATGTATTCTAGAAAGAGAAAGGATAGAGTGTGTAGAAGAAACCCAGAGCATCTGTATTCTTTCTTGGTATTTTTGAGTAACTATGCAGTTCTGTGTACTGTATAGGAACAGCTCACTCAGAGGTAAGCAGGAAGTTGTTCCTGCCTTCTTCACAGCTGTTTGTGAGGAAACAGACAACTGTAGATATCATTTAATAAGCAATGTAACAAGAGGACCAAGGGTCTAGTTGGGTTGCTCAATCCCAGTGGTCTTTGAGTGGGTCCAGCTTTCTCGCAGATAAACTTCAGTTCTCACACATCTGCATCCTTGTCCACTCCAGAAGGTCATTATTTTGGATTTATAGCTCTGTTGCAATATGTATTACTTGATCCTACACCAGACATCAGCCCTTATCTGACTCATCTTTCCCTGCAAGTATTCAGCTTTCTGTTTTCTATGCCCTTCCCTGAAGAGGTATCTGTGCATTAAGTCTCTTGCATAGACTTGATACTTGATACGACCAAACACATGCAATCTAATATCAAGTGAGATACAGGAAATAAAACTCCATTTCTAATATTTACCCAATCTCTTCTAAACCAGTTATGGTTCTGAACAGCTTTGGGAGGCATTTTCATAATAGAAAGTTCCTTTGTTTTTGATTTTGTTGTTTTTTGACTTCTTGGTCTCCAGCACTATGATATATGGTGAGTGTTTTACATTCATAGAGAAACGTCTACTGACTAGTAACATTAGGTAACTCACTTGTTCAAAGCTTCATGGCCTTCTCTGGAAACTCTTGGAATGTAACAGGAGACCTAGGGCATAATAACATCAGCCACCCTTTTTCACATCTTCGCTATTATATGAATTGACAGAGCAGTGGTAGTGCTCCTGCAAATGCACTGAGCTTAGAAAATGGCAAATGTTGACTCCTGTCTTATGGATAGAAAGACTTTGTATTATTTATCTTAGCCTAATGGCTATTGTCATTTCACATGGAATCTGCCCTGTTAGGAAGTCTGGTATACGTTGGGTCTGTTTTTCCTGGAAACTTCTTTGCACTCAAGTGACTTCTAGTCATTGCCTTATGGAGATTTTAGGGCTCTGAAAAAAATCAATAAGCCATTAAACGTATCCTCCACTCTTGTGAAATGGATCTGAACATTCTATAAATGTGTGGTATGTGGTGGTGTTGTGTTCCCCAAAATATTGTGTATGCTAATAAACTTATCTGGGGTCAGAGAACAGGACAGCCACAATATTAAACATGAGGATAGGCAGTGGTAGCACATGCCTTTAATCCTAGCATTCCAGAGACAGAAATCCCTCTGGATCTCTGTGAGTTCAAGGCCACATTGGAAATGGCCAGGCTTGGTGACACACGCCTTTAATCCCGGAAAGCGAGCCTTTAATCCCAGGGAGTGGTGGTAGAAAGCAGAAAGGTATATAAGGCGCGAGACCAGAAACTAGAAGCATTTGGCCTGGAGAAGCATTTGGTCTGGTTAAGCATTTGGGTGGTTAAGCATTTGGTCTGGTTAAGCATTCAGGCTTTCGAGCAGAGGTTCAGCTGAGATTCATTCTGGATGAGGACTCAAGGGCATCCAGTCTGGGAAAACAGGACCAGCTGAGGAACTGGTGAGGCGAGATAGCTGTGGCTCGTTCAGTCTCTCTGACCTTCCAGCATTTACCCCAATACCTGGCTCAGGTTTGATTTTATTAATAAGGCCTTTTAAGATTCATGCTACAGTGGTACAGTAAAAATAATCCAGTGACTTCAGCCTCAGTTTCTTTATCTATATCATAGGAGCAGTAATGACTGTGGTGGTATTGTGTTCCCCAAAATATTGTGCACCCTAATAAACTTATCTGGGGTCAGAGAACAGAACAGCCACTAGACATAGAGGCCAGAAAATGGTGGCACACATGCCTTTAATCCTATTACTTGGGAGACAGAAATCCATCAGGATCTCTGTGAGTTTAAAGCCACACTGGAAACAACCAGGCATGGTGACTCATGCCTTTAATCCCAATAAGTGAGTTTTTAATCCCAGGAAGTGAGGGCAGAAAGCAGAAAGGTATATAAGGTGTAAAAGCCAGGAACTAGGCTGGTTAAGCTTTTAGGCTTTTGAGCAGCAGTTCAGCTGAGATTCATTTGGATGAGGACACAGAGCCTTCCAGTCTGAGGAAACAGGATCAGCTGAGGAATTGGTGAGGTGAGGAAGCTGTGGCTTGTTCTGCTTCTCTGATCTTCCAGCATTCACCCAATACCTGGCTCCAGGTTTGTTTCTACTAATAAGACCTTTTAAGATTCTTGCTACAAATGACTGCCTTGAAAATTAGAATTGCATGAAGCACCTTCCGCTACCATCCAAGTCTGGTTTTGTACATGGCAGGCGTTAGTTAAATATATGGCACTGTGATACATTTATTAAAGTTGCCACAAAGTTCAATTGATGAGTATGGGGGGTAGGTCTCTTTGAAGCATTTTTTCTTCCACTCCACCAAAAGGAAGGGAGAGAAAAAAGAGGAAAGAAGGAAGAAAATGTAGGTGAAGGATAAATGAATGAAAATGAAATGAAAGGAAGAAGAGATTAGCCACTTGTACGGACAAAGAATACTTCAATGTATGTGAAAGGGCACATTTCTTTGCATAGAAATCAGTTCTGTCTATCTTCTGGGCTCTCAAGCTTGGCTGGCCAGGGTGTAGGGATCAGACCTCAGGGTTTATTTGTGCAGCCCTCACTTGAGCAGGCAGCCGCTTCAGTCCAGGAATTTTACAGCAGAAACATAAAGTACTGTTGCATCTGTGTGCTTTAGAGTCCTAGATCGAATTATTTCTTCTTCTGGGGGGAAAAAGGTGACAATCAGCTAAGGACTATTAAGCTTCATGGCCTTGATCTTATCTTATTACATCTGCTCTTACCAGTTCTTAATCATGGCGGTGTAATAACAGTTTTAAAATTTATTGAGACAATTAGAAGCAAACAGTTCTTTTGACCCCTGGCTCTTTCAAAGGCACAAGATACTGCAAGGGAAAGTGGAGCCGCAAGACTGAAGTGCTTTTCAAGGTGTTTGCACTTCGATGCCCAGTTTAGATTCCAACACGCCTGGAGGAAGACCGTGGACCATGATCCTAGTGCTTGTCTCTTAGCTTTCCCACTGATGGGTGAGCTCATCTCAGGGGTGCAGCTTGGTTCCCTGAGTCACACTAGACCACATTTGAAGAAGGAAAGGGTTCAAAGTCCTCCTTCCATCTCAAAAACCCTTTATTTAGAAAAAAGGACCTAACTCCACGAGGCCATTGAAATCAATGCTTTCCTTAGGGTTATACCTATTCTGTTGGCCTCATCTGGCTGTGTGAGGATTAACATGTGACTTATCTTCTCTGCTTCAAGCTCCCTGGAACTGGATACCAAGGTTAAACAGCTGTGTAATAAGTTATTATTATTATTATTATTATTATTATTATTTGTAGATTAGAAGGCATGGCCCAGGTAGGACCTGGTCCTTTTTCTTCTTTCTTTGGGAAGCTTATACATGCACACAGTGTGTCATAGTTGAATCAACCCCTGGCTCTCCTTCCTGTTCCTCCCAGATGTCCTCTCTATACTGATCTCCTCAACTCTATGTCCTCTTTTTATAACCTACTGAGTCCACTAGTGGGTTAGGACCAGGCTATAATTAAGAAACTGAGGCAGTGAGGGTCCACACCAGAAAATTCACGGTTAGAAAAATGATAAATAGGACTAATTTACTTGGAAGTTAGATCCAGAGACTGTGAGGCCAATTCAGGCTGGGCAGACGGTATGTTTATTAGGTAGGGTGAAGTTCTCACAGAAGTGTCCACTAGCAAGAGTTTATGTACTGAACCAGGATCCTAGACAGGATAACCACACTTTCAGGCTCTGATTGTGATGGGATAGCAAAGTGTGTAGAGGGACCTAATAGTATTTCAATCACTGAAGTTTAGCCTGTATGTGAGAGTAATGGGGAAAGCAAATAGAAGATATGGTAGAATGAGGTCTGGACAGGCTTTGGCTGTCAAATGTTTCAGGTCAATGTTGGAAGTCATTTCCAGGGTTCAAGTTCTCAGCCACTCTTGTTCAATGTTGCATGTGTCACTGAAGTACTCCAAGGTTTATCTCACTCAGTGCTAACATACTTTCCACTTTATGAGAAATCTTTGCTTCTCAAATGGTGTATTAAATAATGCACATGCTGGCTGTACAAATATTAAAAATGAAGCCTGTAGCCTACCATCTAACATTTTCATCTATGGAATGTCTATGGGTAAGAAGAGTAACAACAACAGTAGTATAGTTATACTTTTTTCTGAGCACTTACCAAGTGCCACTATGGTGAGTACTTTACATATATGATGTCTCTTCAATCACTGTACTAATTCTGTGAGATAAGTACAGTCTTATCTTGATTTCATAGATGAGATTGTTGAGCCTTGGAATGGCAAGCAGATCTATGGCAGTCACACAATCCACAAATAGCAAAGTTAAGTTAGACTCAAATCTGGATAGCCTGACTTTTTGATTTGGACATATCAAGGAAGCAAAATACCAGAGGAAGCCAAATGTTATGAAAAATACACAGGAAAACATCTAAAGTAGTGTATGAAAAGAAATAAAGCCAAATGGCACAATCAGTTAAACATACGGTGGGTAGTTTTGTGTCAACTTGAAATAAGCTAGTGTCAACTGGGAAGAAGGAGCCTCAACTGAGAAAATGCCTACATCAAATCTGTGGGGGCATTTTTAAAATCATGAGTGATGTGTGAGGGCTCTGTCTATTGTGGACAGTGCCACCCCTGGGCAAGGGGTGTATAAAAGCACAAGTTGAATGAGCCACGGGGAACAATCCAATAAGCTGCATTCCTCCGTGGTCTCTGCTTCAGTCTCGTTTGAGTTCATGTCTTGGCTTCCTTCACTAATAGACTGTGATGGGAATATGTAAGCCAAATAAACCTCTCTTCCCCAAATTGCTTTTAGTCATGGTCTTTATTGTAGCAATAGAAAACCAAAGAGGACAAAACAGGTATTTGTAAAGCTAATGATTTTAGAGGCTGGTAGCTTGGGTAATTTCTACCATGTCTGTTTTCCTCTTAATCTTCACTCCTCATTCCTTCATAGTCACTATGCTAGGTAGAGAGTATAGACATA
>CABHPQ010170870.1:0-43851 GCA_902168405.1 Peromyscus aztecus
TTGCTGTAAGGTGGGGGGCTGATGATACAGTACGTCATGCTCACCACTGTGATATGTAGTGTGAGTGTATCGAGGATAATGCCTAATGTGTTGTTCACATAAATACTTGCTGATGCAATATGCACTGTACTGTCAATGTAACACGGTGTGAGTCCGTCAGTGCTGTTATGGGTATAAGTATGATGTGTGGTGTGTTCATGATGTAGTATAGAGGCTACAAATAATGTAGACTGTGCGTCATAGTGAATCTGGTATTGACTGTCAACTTGACACCTGGGGGCAAGCATCTAGGCATGCCTGTGAGGGACTGACGGGGTAGAGGTTAGCTTCTGAGAATGTGAGTGATGAACTATATTTTTGTTATCGAGACCCATCTCAATCCCCTAAACGGGGGTTTCCAGGCTGTATAGATGGAGACGGTGAGCTGAGTGCTAGCATGTATGCATTGATCCATTGCTCTTGGGTCTCAGTTGTGGATGGAGGGTACGTCCACTTCTCCAAGGCCCCTGCCATTCTAACTTCCCTCTGTCATGACAGACTGTGACCCAAACTATGACCCAAATAAACCCTTTCTTCCATCAGTCGCTTTCGTCAGGTTTTTGGTTTTGCTTTTGTTTTCTTATCATAGCAACTGGGAAAGAAACTAAGAGACAGTGTACATTTTTGGACTAGTATTCAAGGTATTATTAATGTCATATGTAATATATATTGATACAATATGTAATTGTCACTATACCATATCGTGTGCGCTGACTTAATGGTTCATGTGTTAGTGAGGTGTTTGTTAATATACTATGTAATACGTTAACAGCATGTGTAATGTGTCTTGATATAATGCGTGGCAGTGTACTGAAGCCACAGGGAATGTGTGATGAACGGAACATTTAGAGTAAATTGGATACTAACAGAACAGGAGTGACGGCAAGCATGGCCTTGACCACAGCCTCGCTCAAAAAGCCTGTCTGGGCACAAGTCTTGTCTCGAGGTTGTTGTGTGCAAACAAAAATACAGGTCCAAAGTCTCAGGGAAGACCCGGACTTTCCACAGTCAGAGGGAAAGTCCACAGGAACCAACCAGGAGCCAAACACCACACACACACACACACACACACACACACACACACACACACACACACATGCTACACACACACAGAGACACACAGACATACAGACACACACACAGACACATGCACACACTAAATAAATAGAAACTTTAAGAATATTTTAAAGGCTTTCAGAATTATGAATACTTTAGGTCTCTTTCAAAAGACCAGGTGTTCTGTGTCTAAAGCCAAACCCTGAAAGGACCTAGTCCCATCTATCAGAAGACTAAGAGTTTCAGGGGAATGGATGAAAGATACATAGATATACAGGTAGGCTGATAATCACAGACGATAGGTAACTAGATAGATGACAGGTAAGTGGTAAATGGATAATAGCTAGATACTAGATACCATAGAAAGGTGCATAGGCATAGATGACAGTAGGTAGCTGAGAGAGGCAGATAAAGAGAGGAGAGGTGCCCAGACAGGCAGAGCAGACGGGTGATAGAGTCACTCTTCCCATGTGCACATGTGCGTGCTTCCTTTTCGTCAGGGTTTATCCATCTCAGCTGTGAACATGCCTGAGGACGTTTCTGTGCTGTAAGCTCTCCTATTCATTGTAGCAGCATCTTCGGCCCTACCAGGTAGACACCAGAAGCAGTGACAACCGAAAAGGTCCCAGACATGCCAAGAGGCCCCCGTCAAACGCACAACCGCTCACAATTGAGAACCCTGTGTTCCATTCTAATGGACAGCACAGCTGTAGACCCAGAAGGCCTTGGTCTTGGTTCTAGTCCTGACTGTCAGCCTGTGGCCTCAGCTGGGTTCACCCCTCTAGACTTCCTTGTCCTCATCTGTAGGGTGGTTGTGACTGCCTTAGCTCTACACCGTGCTTTTGCTTGGTGAGTTAAAACGAGGTAAATTCTGCTACAGTTGCTGATACAGAGTCAGAGCGGCACTCCTACTGCTCCAGAGCCCCAGAGACGCCAGATGGTGAGAGTGGAGGAGCTGTGCATGAGCAAGAAGAAAGGAGGAGGGAATGAGAAACGCCGACGCATCCATTGACTGCCAGCCAGAGACTCCATCCTTGGGGGTCGCCATGTGAGAGCATTCTCAGGTGATGGCAACTTCTCGACTCAGGACTAGATTTATGAAAACGGAATGTTGCAGGAGCAAGACAGTGGTTAGCAGGGCATAAGATAGATGCCCTGCAGACTTGGCAAACAGTACACTCATTCTGTGCCAAAAGTTTCAGTTGCGTTTTACAATTAGCACCTAAGGTTGAGCCCAAGCTCTCCAGATTTGTCCGGATCATCCCACTGTCTGGAGCGTGGGGTCTGTTGTTATCTCCCCAACCTACCCTTCCACCCCGATGTTGTTGAGTCGTAACAGATTCAAGCAGTTAAACAGCACTGGTGTCAGGACAGCGGGTGGGAGGGCAGGGGCCTGCCAGGTCATTTTCACCGCGAAACTGGAAAGCGTCAGAATGTGGGCTCACTTCCAGAGGATGGCTTTCTCTCTGTATCCTTTCCGTTTTGTAAGGGACCAGCATAGGTCTTGATGAACTCTGGGAGGTGAGAAAGGCATTCACTAGCCAGGGAAGACGACTTGGTTGGAAGTGGAGAAGCCATTCTACCAGGTGGCCACCTTACCTTCAGGAGGGCTCAGGGATAGAGCGAAACAGATCGCCTTGTCTACAGGAGCTCTTAGTTTCAAGTGTAAACATGCACCCTTCTTCTGAGAGGAACAGGCAGGAAGTTAGAGGCTTGGGGAGTGTGGGTGCTTCAAACAAAACCGGAGTTCCCAAGTCAAGCCCAGAGGTCGAACTTTTCCTCGAATATCCCATTCCTGGGGAGAATGAGGCACACGGGGAAGGTCGGTGTCACCATCTGGTCTCCAACTGACTTGGCAAGAAAAACGCAGCAGCAATGTTGGCCTTTAATACAACCAACCGCTGCTGGCTCACAGATGAAAATAAATTAAAAGGAGCCAAATTTTATAATTGTTGGTAAATCTGTTGATGATCAGCGTTGAAACTTCTATGACTCTTTTCTTCCCATCTATCACCATTTGTCATATTCTGTACCCTGTGTTTTGGGGGTGATGACCAGATGGAAATCAGGCTGCAGTCATTAAGCAGGTGAAAAACAGATGGCCGTGGAAAGAGAAAGACAGACGACTTCAGGGAGGACCATCCTTTCCTTCTCCAGCTCTAAGGCCCAGCCAGAATCAGCTGATGGAGCTCCACATGGTCCCTATGTCACCATCAAGGACGGACACATGCCACCTTTGTTTATCTGGGGAAGAAGGGTAAAAGGCACCACAGCAAGGGGAGGTATAGACGTCCAGTAATGGTGTCCAGTGGATGTGCTTGCCATCAAACCTTGGACTGTAAGGACAGGGAGGCCTACGGAGTCTTCCATCTGTATTCATTATCTAGATTTTCTTGCCTGTTATGTATATAAAGGGAACTGGAGTCCTGCATAGGTAGGGGCCTGCTTGAGATGCTCTATGACTTGCCCTTTTACATAATACCTCTTAATTGGAAGAGGAGTGGCCACATGCCTTCAGGAGGGTGATGGCTCAGAGTCCTTTGTCTACAAAGAATTCTTGCTTTGCTGTACACAGTCCCTTGAGAATAAATATAGAAGTTCTTGAATGATCACAAAGCAAAAGCAAATTTTAATTCTGGTGTTACCATGAGAGCTCTTAGGAAGAAGGCCCCAGGCCCCAGACATCTGTATATCATGAAGCTGCCTCCCTCAGACACAGTCGTTGATTAAAATCTTCAAGATACTATTACTTATTGATTGATACTATTACTATTGATGCTTGGTAAGACCATATTTGGATTTTGTTTCTGAAATGCCAAACCAGAAGCCCAGCTCCCCCTGCTCTGCCACTCTGTCCCTGTTCCAGATGATGTCTCCCTCTATCAAGGTATCTCTTTTATTGCTCTCCCACTCTGTCCCCGTTCCAGATTGACCATCCCATTCCCTTATGTTCTCATCCCCATCCCCTACCCTCTATTGCCCAACCCCCTTGATCCCAATTTACTCAGGGAGACCTCATCTATTTCCCCTTCCCGGGGCAATCCGGAGGCATGTACGGCATTTTCAATGAACGAATAGAAACTATAATTAAAAAGAATCCTTCAAGCTTGAAATTGGCCCTGCAGTAACTCGTTATGAATACAGATGTTGCTGCTGTATAGTAGCTGCTCAGGAAATACACACTTTATTAAGTTGCATAAGCATATATTTCAAGAACTAGATGTAATTTAATTAATTTTCAGGCAAATCATTTCCATCTACTGGCTTGGTATCCAGGCCAAGGCTACCTGTATTCACTAGGTGAACCCCGTGATTTCACAATAGTCCCACAATGCCATGAGAGATGTTCTGCAGTTCTGCTTTGTAGCTGAGAACACTCATGCTAGGAGAGTATTCTCTCTTGTCTAAGATGGCAATTACTAAGTAGACAACCAACTTTTATTCAGGTCTACCTAGTTCCCTAGTCACATTACCAGAACTGACTAAGTCATGGGCCCCAGTGCAAAATGAAAACACGGGACTCTGTGTTCAAACAATATTAAGAATTTCAAGATAGCCAAGGAAGAATGTGAAAACAAGGACTGGGCATTTCTGAATGGGGTCCTTGGGCAATTGTCTAGGCATGGCCCTTTATCCTATTAATCTGTACATCAAGATGGATTCATTTCCTTAGTGAGTATGGAAATTATCTGTGAGAAGATTCTCCCCAAAGGACCTCCAGAAGACAGGTGCTTTAGTGACCGTTAACAATTGTGTCGAATCTATACTTTGTGCAGACACAAGAAAGGACTTTTCTCAAGGGTACAGCTCTAACGGAAGGTATCCAGCATGGCAGTTCTCTTAGGTTCTGAGTGTTTGGGTGGTTCGCCTTCCTGTTTTGCTGACAGATCAGGGCCTTGCCCAGTACAGTACCACTGGCTACTCTCCTGCCTGGAAACCTAAAAAGGAAGATGAATAGAGTCCAGATGCATCTATAAGTGGTTTGCCGGGAGCAGCAACGGACACAGGATGTTTGAAAAGCAGTTTCCTCTACAGACCTCCATCCCATTTCCTTAGGAGAACAGTGGGTGATCTTGTTTTTATGGCTGAGCTCACCTTGAATTCCAGTGGAGGTTTCTTGGCGCACGGAGGGTGGTGGTGGTGGTGGTGGTGGTGGTGGTGGTGGTGGTGGTGGTGGTGTCATTCAAATCAGAATGGTGTCAGCTGCACAGACTAGTGTGTCCTTTGTGCTCTTGTGCCTTGGACTGTTTGATGGTGCAGAAGTTTCCACAGCATTCCTCTGCTGTTGGCTCTTCCCCCCCCCCCCCCCCTGCCACTCCCAGCCCACATCCCTCTTGTAACGGAGATGCCCATCTTACACACAGTCCTACTTCACCAGCTCGCAGCTCTGGGCCATCAGATAAGCAAGCTAAAGGTCTTGCTTTATCTGATGTGGAAAGAAAGCCATTCACTGAGTATGTCAGGCACCTGTGTGACTCTGGGACATGGAAACTTTGACTGTGGTCATTTGGGGCATGCTTGTTTGGTTGGGAGTTTCATAGTACTCACACCACCCAAAGGTATTTCTAGGGAGCACACAGTCAATGTATTTCCAATACTGGCAGAGGTTGAATTACCTTCTAGATCTATGGGTCTTAACACTTTTAAGAAATGTAAAATCAGCTGCAAATTTATTGTAAATGTCTAGGTTATACACCAGGGTGTCTAATCTCATAGGTCTGAACTCGAGTTTAGTTAAATGTCCCGGGTAATTCACATTCAGGGAGTATCTGGCATCTCAAAAGAGGATCTATCGGTGTATGTGAGAGAGCCTACACATCTGACATAATTGTGAATGATCACTAAAGCACCTGCCTTCTGGAAGGTTCCCTTAGGGAGAATCTTCTCACAGATAATTCCCAAACTGACTAAGGAAATGAGCCCAATTTGAGGCTCAGAGTCCTGAGCAGACCACTGCTAGACATTTTACATTTTTCCTTCTGGAGAACAGTCCTCCCACCTTGGTCATACTCTGTTTTGGACAAAACAGGTCAATTCACTGTCTTTCAGTTTCCTCTCTCCTGATGTGCATTCTGAGATACCCATTACATTTATGCACCCCTGGGTACAATCACCTTCAAAGGCAATTGTGGACTAATTCTGATCAAAGGATTCCTACAGACTCCAGGTATCTCTGAACACAACTGTGTGTCTGCCTGTGAGCTAAGTGTAAAACTCCAAACCAAAGTCTCTGATCTGGTTGGGAAGAGGAAGAAGGGAGGATGGAGATGTCCCAGTCGCTAATGTGTTCACTGTGCAGACATGAGGACCTCAGTTCAGAGATCCAGAAATGGGGTTTCTGGAGCTTCCACCCCCTCCTCTGCATGTGCACTGCATCCTAGGCCCCTACCCAGTTTCTGATCCTCCAGCTGCCTTCATAGCATATGAGAAGGAGCATGGGCTTCAGATGAAAGCAGGATAATTTTTTGGAAGTCCTGAGTCTGGCTTCAGACATCTACTGTAACCTCATTGCACATCAGCTCTGGACAGTCAATGCAGGGGTAGTTGTCATTCTTAAGCACTTAGTGGGATAATCTATAGGGGATGTTTAGCACAAGTATGGCCACAAGTCAGAGCAGTAGCTTCCTTTCTCATTCCTGATCCCCAGTCTCTCACGAACTCATACAAACCCCGAGAGAGCAATGAGAAACTCTAACTCAAAGGACTCTAGGTTCAGGGAGAGACCCTACCTCAACATACAAGGTAAAGAGCAACTGCAGAAGTCCCCTTTGTCATCTTCAGGCCTCCTGCACACACGTGTGCATTTCTACACATGTGAACACACATGTACACCACACAAATACATATGCAGAAAAGAAAAATCTGAAACACTTTAAAGTGAGGACACTTCATTTCCCACAGGCTTCTTCTGTACACTGGACAGATTGTCTGTCTCAAAGGGACTTCAGAACAAGTTCAGGTTGAGGAGAATGGGAAGAAAGTAAATGGTGTTGGATTACACAGGCAAGATGCATGTGCAGGATAGATAGCTGCTGAGTCTCTGGGGAGGGATCTGAGAGCACTTCCTCATGTCATGTGACCCCATTCTGACCTCCCAGGTCCCCAGCAAAACCAACAAGCACTGCTGCTGCACTCAGCCCCAAATTTCAAGAAAGTTCTTTCCAGAAGGGCTCATGCGCCCTCTTTTCCATGCAATTGGTGCCCCCTAGTGGCCGAGTTGACCTTCCCTCCCAGTGGAAGTCTGAAGTCAAAGTCTGGGTTGGCTACAACCCACTGTCCTTTGATTTAGAGTTTCCCAATGCTTTCTGGGGGTTCTTGTGAAATCACCAGAGACCGAGAATCAGGAGTGGGAGAGGAAGCTACTTATCTGACTTGTGGTCATACTATGTGCTAAACATCCCCTATAGATTATCTCATTAAGTTCTGCAAGAGAACGGTAACTACCCCTGCATTGACTGTCCATTGGTGTGCAATGAGGTTACGTTCGATGTCTGAAGCCAGATGCTCAGAGACTTGGGACTCCTGGAAGGCTATACTGCCTTCATCTGAAGCCCATGCCTCTTCTCATATGCTGTGAAGGCAGCTGGATGAGCAAGAACTGGGAAGGGGCCTGGGGGATGCAGTGCCTTTGCAGAGGAAGGGACAGGAGCTGTCCCACTCATCTTCTTGGGTTCATCTTCGTCAAATCAGCAGAGGATTGCCAGATGTGGCCCTCTTGCCAAAGTACCCGATGCTTTGTTCAATCCTGAAACCTCCTGTGGATGGCCCCATGCAACCAAGAGCAGCTGAGAGTCCTCAAGACTCAGTTTCTCTCAGGATACCCTTGGCTTCATTCTGTGTTTAGAACCCAGAGCTGTTTTCTTCTCCTTTTAGAACAAAACAAACAAAATCCCCTCTGCCCACAGAGATTTGACATCTTCCTTTCAAAAACATTTGTTCTATTTGTATCTATGTGTCTCTGTGTGTATGCTATGTGTCTGGGTGCCAGAAGAGGGTGTTGGATCCTTTAGTTCTGGAGTTACAGACAGTTGAGCTGTCTAGTGTGGGTGCTGGGGTTTGAACTTGAGTTCTCCAGAAGAGCAGGAAGTATCCTTAACCTCTGAGCCATATCCACAGCCCCGGAGACCTGGTCTCCTCTTTTCTTTCCTGCATTGCTTGTCACAGGGGTGGGACCGTTCCTCACACCCCTCCAGACTCTGCTGTCGGTGTCTTTAACAAATTGATGTTCATGTAGAAACACACACCAAGCTGATACTGTCGGCAGCAGAGCCTGCCTGCCTTTTGATGGGATCACTGCTCTCTAACCACAGGCCTTGGGGATCTCTAACATGGAACTTCACTCATCTCACCTGGGACCAGAGGTGGGGACCACAAAGTCATGGGGATGTGACATGGTATGGAAAGCAAAGACTGTATAGCTAGAAATAAATCCAAATGACAAGTGATGTGTGCAAAACCTTGAGGTTTGGCACAGTGTCCTGAGAAATCTACTTCCGGGGGAAAGATGTTCTTATGAAGAGAAGATGCTAGGCAATGAGCTAGGCTGATTACACATTGAAGACACAGGTGTGTTTGAGGGTGAGGGCAGCTTGGTACCCATCATACTTAGCTCTGACTCGTTGGTGCCACAGGAAGATGGCTGAGATGGCCTTTGGGTAATGAGGAGATCACCGCCTAGCTGAGAGTCTAAGAGCTGCTCCTGCCAGAGTTCCCTGAGCAGAACCAGTGAGTTAGATCAGCGGGCAAGGTCTCCACTGACAAACTTGACCACCTGAGTTTGAACCCTAGAACCTACATGGGAGAAGGAGAGAACTGACTCTCACAAGTTGTCCTCTCTGTGTGAGCTGTGGCAGACACCCTCCTCTCCCCAAATTAAATTAGTTAATTAATTATTTTAAGATGAATACAATGAGTCCTCTGAGTGGCTAATGGATATAGGGTAACTGAGAACTGAAATATATTGCTGGAGTTGTGACTCCTTCTAGTGGCCCAAGGCATAGGGTAGTTGGAACTAGCCTCAGGTAGGCACTTGCCTCTCCTGACACTGACCAACCAACCTGGAAAGCCACACCTTGGCATCAGAAGAGGCAACTAAGACTGATTTTAAGGAGACAGTGAAAGGCGTTCTCCCGTGTACTGTGTAGCAGGGGATCTGTATGTGAACGGTGTATCTTTTGCTCGTCTGTATTTGGTCAAAGCCCAAGCTGAGTTTTGCTTTAGGGGGTCACAGATCTAGTGTCACAAATGAGCAGTATAGACAGAATAAGGCCGGGAGGGAGCAGGGCAAGAAACCGGAAGCAGCGACACCAGCCATACTGAGAATTCAGTCAGAGGACACTTTACTGATGGTCCAGTAGCCGAACTGACGCCCATGTAAGTATGGGTTCCTAAGCCACAAATAGAACCGACTTAATTAAGAGCGAGAGTGACCACCAGGAGCAATCAGTCAACTAGACCCAGCACAGAATTCCACGTTTGTGTAATCACCGGATTTGGAATTCACAGAATCACGAGTGAACATCAGGAGGGCAGCAGTGTGAGCTCCCACGGAGCAGTGCCCAGCACGCGTGAAGCCCAGAATTTGCTCAGTACACACAATGCCCACCACTCACACTGCTCCTCATGCATGCTGCAGACATGCAGAAAGTTGCACGTTTCCTTTACCAATGGATCCTCAAGTTCAGGGGTCACTGACAGCTCGAGACACAAGAATTTCACCTGCTCTCCTTGCCCTTTGTCTTCAGGTTAGTAAAACCGCTCCCCTGGGCTCTCAGAGCACTGAGTATTAAAGGACTCTGACTTGTTGCAATGCTTTCAACACTCTGTGTGTGTGTGTGTGTGTGTGTGTGTGTGTGTGTGTACACGCATGTGCATGCATGACTGTGCCATTTCTATATTAGACTATCCTATCTCACTCTGAACCATTTTTTTTATGTTTCATTTGAGCTTGTATCTATATTTCTCCATATTGGCCAGCCACTCACTACTTGGCTGAAATTTTAGTTTCCTCCAAGAAGCCTAAGTACAGAGTGACACAGGGTGGAGACATCATCCTCAGATTTATGCTAAACAAGAAAAGGAGGAGCATGGGTCACCTTCTCCCAGAGTGCCTCATTAAGCTGTGTACAGTCCTGTCTCTGTAGCAAAGATTGGCAGACAACCCACAGGACCGAGAATCAATTCCAGAGTTGCATTTCCACAGACCATGATGTTGGCGATGGGTCAGGAACACCAGCTTTGTGGGGTTTCTCAGAGCAGTAAGAAATGGAATCAAAGGCTTCACCACCACACTGGGAAGGGTTCAGCAAAGAGCGCAGTCACTGCCATGATGTGAGGAAGATTTAAGAAGAATATGTCACTCATTCTTTAAGTATCTCAGGTCTCAACCTCCTTAATCCCAGAAGCATTTCCCAGCCACCATCTACCCACTCACGGTCCCTGTTTTTGTAAAAACACACAAAGCAGAACCATTTCTGGGAACCCAGAAGAAGCAGATTGTTACTACATAGCTGCAAAAATTATTGCAATTTTTCAAAGCCCGTCACTGTAGGCAGTATGGCCAATATTGCCTTTGTTTAAATAAGATGATGCAAATCAGATGCAGATTATTAAGCTTTTGAAAATGCCTAGCACACATGAAAGATGTTTGCACAATGAGGCACTATAAGAGCTCTTATTGATGACAGCTTTGCAGTTAAGTATGTGTTCACTAAATATGGAAACAAATGAGAACTAACAATAAAAATAAGCTCCAAGGGAGTTGCCACAGCACGAACTAGATGGACTAGTGCTGGGCTGGGCTTTAGGTCTTGGCATGGAGAGCCTCATCATTCCAGAACATTCTTGATTTCGAAGTTTTCTCTGTAAAACAGAACAGAATAATTTTAGAGTAAATGATTCATAAATCCACTGATTTGGGCAAAATAAGTCATTGTATTGGCTCATTCAAGAATCCAGGATCACTCTCTGGTAGGTGGTATCTTACTGCCCATTGGGTATAAATCAAGACTTCCTTCAAGTCTCCCGAGTATATACCATCTGTTCAGGATACACTGCTTGTTTGTTTGATTATGTACCAACATGCTTTCCTGATTCCTTATTCTTCATTAATATTAAGCCTATCCCTTTATAAATGTATGAATCCTCCACTTCACACATAACCTTAACTTTAAATGATTATTAAAATGTTCCCCAATATTTAATATTAATATAATTTCATAATTTATATACTGCCTTCATCATTTACATTAATCATTTATAAAATAAAATGTTGCCCTTGTTTGATTTATTTTCTTGGAAATTGCTCCTTGATTCTTACCTTCATGGATATGTTGATTGTCTGATAGTTTCTTTGAATAAAAAGATCCTTGTGTTCTACTGTAGCGGGGAAGCAAACTGCCCTGATTATGCCTTTTTCTAATTAACATGCAAATATTGTTTATAATCAGTTTACAGCATTCAAGGGATTCTCCAGTCTGTAATCTCAAACTTTCCTCATTCCTCTTGTAATTCAGTCCCCAAATCCTAAGAACTATGTCAGATTTATATCAACAACCCCACTCCTGGTTCAAATTTTCTTATTATCTGCATTATTTGTTGCTGTGAAAGGAAGCAGCCTAAAAGACAAAAAGCTTATTTTGGCTCTTTATTTCAGGGAATACAATCCATGGGGCAAGCATGGTATCTGCTCCATGATGGTCAGAGTCTCAGAGTCTTAATTTAAGGGAATACAGTCCATGGGGTGAGCATGGTATCTGCTCCATGGTGGTCAGAGCTGGTGGCAGCTACTTGCTCACATCTTAGCTGACCAGGAAGGAGAAAGACGAGTGCTGCTTCTGTGAATATGAGCTTCCTTTAAAAGATATCTCCATGGATTCCGGTCTACATCCCCTCCAGCTGCTGCTCTGGTTGTTTATTATCTCTGTGCATTCGATCACAGCTATTTCAGAATTACATACATCCACTTACTTTCTCACTGTGTATTCTTTTCGACCTACTCCATTCAGGATTTTAGAAACTTCTTTGATGAAGATCACCTACATAGCTTCCACTTGACTAAAATCAAACTCAAATTTTCATGGTCTAAGCAAATTTCTTCTATTTTTCTCAAGAATTCTTATTTTTTTCATAATAATGATGATTATTCTCATCTTTTCCATTTGTCTTTAAGTGAGGGCCATTTGCTTGATGGTACCCTGTGTCCCTAGTGGTTGCCGCTGCTCTCTCCTGTCCTTCTTAAAGTCTTCACTGGAGTGCACCAGCCATTCCTTTATACTTTCTTCATGGCTGAGTTTCAACCATCTCGACCCCTGAGGCATGTCTCAAGAGTGTCCCATATCCTCAAAACACACAGTGGGCGTTCTCTTCCCTAGTTATTCCCTAGGTAACACTCTCTATTGCTTACTTTAAGCTGTCATGTTGATGACTCGGCATGTGGATGTCCATCCTCAGCCTCTCTCTGAACTTTAGACTTCCTTTCCAACTTGTCTTGACACCTCCACTGGGATGTCTGAAATACATCCAAACAAACTTATGGCATAGTATTCTAACTTCCTGTTATTTACCGTCTTTGCCTTTATGGTTTGGTGCTCACTCTCCCCTGTGTTATATGCTTCCTTTTTGCAATTGGCCAAACAGAACTTTCTCACAAACTCCTTACCCATGATAGATGTAAGTTGTTAGAAATAAAGGAAGTTCATTTTCAATGCTCCTGAGAAGCATCATCTCTGCAGAGGTTTTTAAGTTATTTATAATTGTCACTGTGTATCTATACATGGCGTTCTTCATTGATAGACATAGTCTACTCACTCCTGAAAGAAGCCTACCTAATGGATCGGCTCTTGACAAGGGAATATGTATCATGGGTCAAGATCGATGCTGCTACCCCACATGTAATGTAGTCTGCAGTGGAAAGTCAATGGAGAACAGAGAGCAATGGAAAATTACAAGTTAAAAAACACAATGATCTAAAGGCCAATGAAATTTACTTGACTGCCAATTTTCTGCCTTGGAGGAATCATTTCCAAGGAGCCAAATTTAGCAAGAGAGATTTGAAAGGCATTGAGCAAGAAGTTCAGAATGAAATACACCAGGCATGACCTCAGAACGCTAGTCAATAATTGTACATTTGCATTTTAACTCTTCCTCATCGTTACCAAAGGTGAATTCCACAAGAAAGCTCCCTGATATCTATCTAAGATGTGAAACACTGTTTGTATGCTTGCCTGCTGATGAGCCCAGGGCTCAGCGCTGTAACGCTGGAGCAGAGGAACCTATGATCTCTGCTAGGTGAGAGAAATAAGATGCTTGGTAGAAGAAAGCGTATTTCCAATGTTGAATAAACCCTTTTCCCTGAGCAAAGAAATGAATTAAGGTTGGCTACACCCTACAGTATTGATAACAAAACTGTGGTCGTTATTAATGTTGTCCCACAAGGATTTAACTCTTGCATGTAATAAAGACTTCCTGAGCACCTGATGCATATGAAAGCATGTTGCCTGAATTGACCCAATTCTTACAACAATCCCATGGGGTAGGTATTCTCACTGCTGATGAGGAAACTGGGGCTTAAAATAATTAAGCATTTTGCCCAAGAGGTAGAGGTCGGGTTTGAACTCATTGTCTGTTTGAGCATTTGTGTATTTCAGCCACTCCAGGGATGGTTCATTACATCTAAAGGAAGCAGAGCACAACTGTCCACATGGGGCAAAGCATGTTTACACACAGTGCTCAAGGATCGACTCAGGAGTCCAGGAGAACTTTTTATTTAGCTGACAGGGACTCCACAAAAGTTTGTCTTACCAAGTGGAATTTTATTGATCAGGGTTGTCCAGCAAAAGAGAACAAATAAGGTGTGTGTGTGTGTGTGTGTGTGTGTGTGTGTGTGTGTGTGCATATGGGACTGACTCACATTATGTTAGAGGTTAACAAGTCCAAGGGGACAGTATGAATACATTTGCTACTTTTCTTGTTGCCCTAAAACAAACCAACAAACTGAAACACAGGCCAGAGGAAAGGTTCCTGGTTTCTCCTGGTTTCAGAGGGTGTGGTCCATCCTGTGAGGGAACATAAGACCCATAGAGAGCATTTAAGATACAAACACCATACTGTAAAATGTTCTTCTTTCACCATATGAGTTAACCCCACCTTAAACACTTCCAGATTGATGCATAAAATTTACTATCACAAGAAAATAGCTTGATTGAATAATTTGAGGTTAGACATCAAAGATGCCACCCATGGTCTCTCCCCAGTCAGCATGACCAAGCCACATGCTGTCCTTTGTGAAGCCACCACCCTCAACAGTATCCACCACCCTCAACGGAGAGGACATCCTGTTCTGCATCTGGCAGAAGCATAAAGTGACCTCAGATGCTTTCATGTCTGTTCTTTTGAAAACTGATGCTTCAAATACATTTTTTAAAACAAGCAGCAATATTCTACTGTTTACTGTATATGGGAAGCTGGTCACACAGGAAGCCATATTAGTTCCTAAACTTAGCTGATGGACACAATTTTCCTAGTCCTTTATTTTCATTATTTCAACTATGGTTTGGCTCCCTCTATGATGAAACACTGATTCTAGAAGCTATTCATCAATAGGAGACAGTCTGTATTTGAGCTCATCCTGGGATTGCATTTTAATTGTCTCCTTCATCTTTGGAGCTCACTGACTGCCTCTGGAATTATTCTTTTTGTCCCACATTACCTGCCTATGTCCAGACCCTGTGCTTGGCATCACTGAGAACGAGCTAAGTTACCCAGAAGGACGTCATTTTGCTCCGGGGTAAAGGCTGTTTCATTGTCTATTAGGGTAAGATGCATGTTCAGGTGAGGATGACAGGGAAAGGCTCAGGCGCAGATTATGTGCCGGCAGAGAGGTTGCAGCCAGGATACCGTGGGTTTAAGGAGTTCCCCCGAGTCAGCCATTTCCCTCTTGTCGTCCCCATCTTCACACTACTTGTGAGCTGCCAATGGCCCCTTTGCAGGAACAAAACACTGTCAAATACTTTCCAGTCATTGGTTGTTTTTCTTATTCATCCCCTATCAAAAGACTGAGAACAAATATCTGAGGCCAGGGACACTCGAACCCACCACCATTGATAACATTGCCCCCTGCTCCTCACCCAGTCAGCAGCAATGTTTTAATCAACAGACTATATTCCTGGCATGCGGCATTTAGATTTTTCATATGGTTACAAGGCAAAACACAGATCTCTTTAGTGATTATCAAGGCTTGAAACCTTCATGTCAGATTTGAGCAAGGCTTAAAGAAATGTTTCCCTAACTTGGGACTTGGGACACCCCAAGAACACCTCTAAGTAACCTGGTTAAGAAATAACATATTGAGGGAGAGAATACTCCACTGCAGTTCTTCCTAGTTCTCCTGTGGGAATTGAGTGCCACTTTCAGATGTTGACACTCATATTTCCTTTTGTAAGACACACAGCTTGTTTAATGTTAGCTATCCCCTAACCACCCAACACAAAAGAAAATAGAAACCAAATAAAATAATACCAAATATTATTACCATTTGGTAGAAACATGAAATGGTCATATACAAGATTAAAGTGAAAGTAGAACAGAATGATGAGTTATTATTCACATTAAGATAATAGTCTAGTAAAAGCTAATTCTGAGTGATATGTTATTTTTCTATAATTCTAAACTATTCATGGAAGTTAATATTTATTTGATAATTATATCTCTGTTAACATATGTTTATGTATTTTACATTTGCATGACTAGAAATTTGATGGCTAATAGAAATTGTAAAATGATTTCAATGTGCAGCAGTATTTTTATGCATTCAATTTATTGTGTTTTTATGATGACACCACAATTTGTATTCACTGCAATAGAGCATTTCTCTGGAAAATAATGATGGTATGTTACAATATATTAAATATTCATTTTTAATATTGGAATGGAAAAAAAGAAATAACATATTGAAAATTAAATGTCCATTGAGACAGTACTTGATTTGATAGAATGTTAAATCCTAACAGATATGTGGTGATATATTGTATATCAAATAAAGCTTGCCTGAAGATCAGAGAGACAAAGGAACAAGCCACTGCCACGTCTCACCTCTCGAATTCCACGAATCCTCTGTTTGAATGTCTCTGAGTTCTCAGCTGAAGGGTTCCTCTTAGCCGAAAGGCTTCAGCTGAAAGAGCCTAGCCAAAAGGCCTCTAGCTGAAAAGGCTTTCTCGTCGAAAAGCCTTTAGTTCCTGTCTCCTCACGCCTTATATACCTTTCTTCTGTTCAGCCATCACTTCCTGGGATTAAAGGCCTGTGTGCTTCCCAAGCAAAGGCATGAGATCTCAAGGGCTGTGATTAAAAGCGTGTGCTTCCCAAGTACTGGGATTAAAGGTGTGCACCGCCACTGCCTGGCTCTGTTTCTCTTCTAGATTGAGTCAATCTCATGTAGTCCAGGGTGACTTTGAACTCAGATACCCAGACAGATCTCTGACCCACAAGTGCTAGGATTAAAGGTGTATGTCACCACTGCCTGGCTTCTATGTTTAATCTAGTGGCTTGTACTGTTCTCTGATCTTCAGGCAAGCTTTATTTGATACACAGTATATCACCACACAGATATGGGGCCCCTAACATGTCATGACAATGTGTAGGCATATTGTCCAAATAATTCATAACATGAATATAAATTCAGATGTGCAAATGCAGAATCCTAATGCAAATGCAAGAGCAAAACCTTCCTAGGGGCAGGTCACCATGGATTCCAGCGGATGAAGCCATGGAGCCACGGGATCATCTTGTCCTTCCCAAGACTCTGCAGTGACAAAGCATCTGTCCCCTGACTGTCTGCTTTCGGATGGATAGCTCTTTATTAAAGTCAGCGTTCGGATCAAAAGCATTTCTCTGACCCCAAATTAGAGAACTCAACTTCTTCTGGCATGGCAGGTTTTACAGTCGAGGGTGGGAAAGGATTTGCTTGTGTCTTCACTGAGATACCAGGGTCCTATCTGCCCAAGCCATCCACTCTGCTGTCAGCACTCCAAGGATGCAGAGCTGTATTTGATGAATACCTGGGGTTCCAAGCTCCCTTCCCTCTCCTGGTTTGTGGGCTGAGCCACACAGTTGACTGTAGATTTTCACCCTAAGAAAAACTGAAAGTACTCGTGCAATTGATGCTGGGGAAGACAGGGACCCAGTGCCTCTTGCTTGTTTGTGATCTGGTAAATTTAAGTCTAAAGAACCTCTGCTTTTAGAAATAGAATGTTTAGATTTTATTTATTTTTAAAGATTTCTTTTTTTTTATTTGTATATATGTGTGCCTGTGTGCTCTCAGAGGGCACAAGTGGGTGGGTACCAGATCCCTGGAGCCGGAGTTATGGGCTGTTGTGAGCTGCCGGATGTGGGTTCTGGGAACTGAACTTGAGTTCTCTGTAGGAACAGTACGTGATCTTAACCACTGAGTCATCTCTGCAGTATCTACGTTTTATTTCTTACGGGAGGCACACCCAAAGGACTTTCAGTGAACGTATTACAGAGATACCTACACATCCATGGCCATAGCTGCACTGTTGATGATACTAGAAAATGAACCAGTCTTGCTGTCCAGACAGATGAAAGGAGATTGTGAAACATGGTACATACACAACATGGAATTTTATTCAGTCATAAGGGAAAATAAGATTATAGCATTTACAGGTAAATTGATGGAACTGGAAATCATTATGTTAAGTGAAATAATCCAGACTTGAAAAGACAAATACTACATCTTCTCTCTCATGTAGGGAACACAGATTTAAAATTGTGTGTGTGTGTGTGTGTGTGTGTGTGTGTGTAAATGTGTGTATGTATATGTATATGTGTTTACATATGTGGTATTGTGCATATGTGGGGTGTCTTAATTAGGATTGCTGTGAAAAGACACCATGACCGCAACAACTCTTACATTTAACTGGGGTGGCTTGTAGTTTCAGAGTTTCAGTCCACTATCTTCATGGTGAGACATGGTGGCCTGCAGGCAGACATGGTGCTGGAGAAGTAACTGAGAGTCCTATATCTTGACCTACAGGCAACAGGAAGTGGTCTGAGATACTGGGCACGGCTTGAGAATATAGAGATCTCAAAGCCCACCTCCACAGTGACACACTTCCTCCAGCAAAGCCACACCTCCCAGTAGGACCTCTCCCTTTGAGCTTATGGGGGCCAATTACATTCAAACTACCATATGGCATGTGTGTGAAACCAGAAAGGGAATCATCAGAACGGAGTAAGAGATATTAGGGGAGAGAGGGAAGGAAGGACTTGCGCACGTGTGACATGAAAAGGAACTGTTGGAGGGGCTGACAAAGCCAGCAGAGTGCAGGCCGGACAGAGGAGAGTGGTGTGGGAGAGGGCAAGCTGGAGCAAAGCGTACCAACATGCCGTAGTGAGGGCTGGCAGGGTGCCTCCGTGGGTAACACACACGCTTCACAAGGCAAAAACCCGAGTGACAGGCGAGAACTAACTCCACAGAGTTGTCCTCTGACCACACACACACAGATACACATGCAACATTAGTAACCTAAACAGAAAAAGAAAACACTATAATGAAACCAGTTGTTTTCCATATTAACTTAAAGAGTTCATTTTTAAAAAATGGTAACCGTGTCAATGAGGTGAAGAATATGCCAACTGCCTGGCATTATCCTTTATTCCACGGTGTCGAAAAATACCACCCTGTGGCCTATCAACATGGAAACTTATTTATCATCTGAAAATAAAAACTTAAACTAAAAAATAAAAATTATATTTTAAAAGCTCCCAAATAAATAAATATCATGAGCAAAATTAAGTCGTTGTGATTTAGAAAAGATAAGCATTCTAACTCGGCAGCAGCCTCAAGAACAAAGGGGAACAAGAGCCTTTGTGACCTACCAGCTGGCGGCCCTCTCTTGTTGATTTTGGCATCCCATTCTTTATTTGCTAGCAAATTAATTTGGGTAGTGATCCCTATCATGAGTCTTTGGAATGGCTTGCTGGGCTGATTTTATTACAAGAGGCCTAGTCTCTGCTGCCTGCAGCATCCTTTGCACAAGGAGCCAGAGCTGGCGGAGGTGCTACCCGGTCTGCACAGGGTCAATGAACCGGAGAAGCTAATATCTTTTATCTGAAAGAACAACATAGGTGAGTTCCAGCCCCAAATATCTCCTCTGCTCCTCAGCTTTGGAAATTCTGCATTGGCGTACCCTGGCAGTTGTCAGTGGGGCTAAGAACTGACGCAGAGGGGAATCTTGTCCTTGGAGCTCCGCTTCTTTCCTCGGGGTCGCTGTTTTCTGGGGAATTGCCTCTGATGCCTGTTCCCAGTCTCCTCAGATCGTGCCCTTGGCTCTCTGACACTTCTTTCCTCAGTGGGATAGCTCATTGCCTTGCAATCTCTTGCTTGTCAAACCGTGTGTCCATATCCCCGGGGCTTTGACTAAACCACTTATCCCTGGGAAACTTCTAGGCGAATGTCACAGCTGAGGATATTGGGAGAGTACACAAGAAACAATTGACTTTCACAAACTCTAAGACCACTCCCCCCACCTCGATATGTGACACCCTAGCCAAAAAGGACATTTGGGTACAAACAGGAAACAAGAAAATGAGCTGGGAATAAGACTATAAAATAATACTGTTTGGGTGATTTATGTTTTGAGGTTGATTCAAACAAATATGTATTCATCCCCAAATAAAAGAAATGTCCCATCCACGTCTGGTACGGCAAATCTATAAGTTTATTGTGGTTATTACAGGTGCATGGGTGACTCAAAGACAGTTGCATCATTGAAAAGCCCACCCCAGCGTCGGTGATAACTACAGAAGCTGTATTTCAGGAGCTCCCTGTCCAACTTTCAAGCAGCTCCAACAGTGAATCTTCTCTCTCCAGCAACTCTTGTAGCCTTTGGGAGGGGTCCTGTGCATCATGTACTTGGTGAGCTTCTAGAGCACGGTAAGTTTCATGAGCTTCCTGGGTACTGTATGCTTCCTGAGTCTCAGGAGCCTCTTTCCTCCCAGGAGAGAAGGTCTCCACTCCTAGGAAACAACTACACAACAGCATCTAAGGTGTTCTCCGCACACTTCCCTGCAGGTGTTTTGCTAGTTGAGGGGAAGTGGTTTGGGTCACCAGTGAGTATCAGCTCACTTCCCATAGGCTTGTTTGCGGTATACTGCTTCAGTGATTTCTGTTTGAACTTAAAGAAGGAATTGAGAACTCTGCATATAGCCAATCAGAAATATCAGAGTGGAAAAGTTTGTTCAAATCAAGTATTTAAAGACAGTTAACATCGAGATGGAAGTTTAGACTTGCAAGAAAATTTTTGAAGAACATTGAAATGGGCAGGTGACTGGGTGCCATGCCTAGGGTGCTGTCTGCAGGGGTGACTGGGTGTCCTGCCCATGGTACTGTCTTCAGGGGGTCTGCTTTTCTTACCTGAACACTCCAAAAGAAAACTGACTGTAATGCACTTGAGTCTTGTCTTCCAAACATAAACACATTGTTCTCAGGAGATGTGTCCTTGATTGTTGCCCTGGGAATGTGAAGTCATCTTGCTTTTAATTTTGGTTGATTAATTAATTAAACAAATAAATAATCTATTTATTTTTAGACAGGGCCCCACTATGTAGCCCTAGGTGGTCTAGAACATTTTGTGCAGAGTAGGCTAGCCTCAGACTCACACATGTACCTGCCTTGGCCTCCTGAGTTCTGATTTTCTGTGTATGGGATTATTTGATTTGATTGAGGCTTCATAATAGTTCCCTTATTAACTAGTGATTCATTTGTCTCTGTCTCTTTGTATCTCTCTGTCTCTGTCTCTCTTCCTCTTTGTCTCTCTGTCTCTGTTTCTGACTCTGTATCTCTCTGACTCTGTCTCTCTCTGTCTCTGTTTCTCTCATTGTCTCTGTCTCTTTCTGTCTCTGTATCTCTGCATCTCTCTGTCTCTGTCTCTCTCTGTCTCTGTGTGTCTTTCTCTGTCTCTTTCTCTCTCTGTGTGTCTATGTCTCTCGCTGTCTCTCTCTGTGTCTCTCTGTCTCTCTGCCTCTCTGTCTGTCTGTCTCTGTTTGTCTCTGTCTCTTTCTCGGGCTGACTGCACAGGAGTCTGATTTTGCTTTGATAGAAGTTCAGGTCCTCTAAAGCTGGGGCGGACTTGCTTGCTCTAACCCGTCCAGAGGCTTGTGCCCAGAGATCAATGTGCCGCTAAAGGCCAAGGCCTTCTGTGGACCGTGAGCTAGCAAAGCCCTACACACCTGCTCAGCTTTATCCATGAGGATCAGAGTTCTGTGTTTATTTCCTTCATGCTTATCTTTGTTTAGGCTTTTTTTAAAAAAATAAGATTAAAGAGTCCCCATCTGTTTTCCCTTCACTTCCAGTTTTTGTAAACAGTGAGCACTGAATCCTGCTGTCTACTTGGTGTTTTTAGGACAGGTTTATGTATTCTGCTGTCAATGTTTGCATTGCTGTAAAATGAGCTAAGGATTTCTACCACCCCCTTCTCACCTTAGAATGGATTCATATATAATATTTGATGGTTTAATGGTTTGTTTTGAGCTTATATTTCTTTTTAATTTTGCAAAGTTATAATTGCTGTAAAATTCCAGCCTACGATTTGAATCTATGGGAATCACATTGCCTAGGCACCCACTATGTCTTGCACTTAGTAGGTCCTTTATTATTCCCCGTGTTCTTTGTGTTCTACTCATTTTTTTTTCCGGAATAATCTTACCAAAGGCTTGCACATTTCATCAATCCTTTCAAATGCTAGCTTTGACTTTTCACTTGTTCAGTTTCCTCCATTGATTAGATTAGATTTGCTGTTCCCTGTCTTGCCTGCAACAGAGAATAGATCCCTGGGCTGCTTCAAATATGGCCTTCTTAAATCACTATGCAAACACCAGAGATGGTCAAGGTCAATGGACATTTGGAAAAGGAGGCTTTTCATTCTGATTAGTATTAAAGCACAGTTTGATGAAAATTACATATTCACCAAGTGATGGTTTGAATAGAGCGTAGTTTACATTGGAAATGTCACATCTGACAAGGTAAATAATAAAAGCGGGAGGGTGTGCCTTGAGACTGTGAGCATATATTTAGCCAAGTAATAAAAATGCCCATTTTCTGAATTCATTTATTGAATATTCATCTTAGTATGTATGTAGTATTTTCAGGGTAACAGAGGTAAACTGGTGAACAAGTCCAATAGTCTCTGCCCTCCTCAACCTCGCATTTTAGTAAAGGAAACAGATAAATAGGAAAATTAAAATGTTATATGATTTCTGATGGGCGTAGAGGATGTAAAGAAAATGCATATGGGGGTCTAAAGACAGTGGGTCAGTCACTTTAGACTCTTTCTTTGTGTTAACGGATATCTGGAAGTGAACCTGCTGTAGTGATTTGAATCCCCCATGAATCTCAGATTTGAGTAGCTGGTCCCCAGTTGGTGGCTGTTTGGGAAGGATGAGGAGGTGTGGCCTCATTGAAGGAGGTGTGTCACTGGGAATGGGCTTCGAGGTTTTAAAAGTCTTGCTCCATTCCTGGTGTCCCTCTCTGCCTCCTGCTTGAGAATCCAGATGTGAGCATTCAGCTGCTGTACCAGTGCCATGCCTGTCTGCCTGGTGCATGCTGCCTACCATGATGGACTCTAACCCTCTGGAACTGTAAGCCCCAAATAAACCCTTCCTTCTATAAGTTGCCTTGGCCATGGTGTTCTATCACAGCAACAGAGAAGTAACTAATATACTGACTTTAAGTTGTATGAGGTTTTAAAGCGATAAAATATAGTGTATTTTATATTTAGATTACAAAATATAATAAAGATAGAAAAAGCTGTAGCATGAATCTTAAAAGTTCTTATTAATAAAATCAAACCTGAGCCAGGTATTGGGGTGAACACTGGAAGATCAGAGAGACAGAACGAGCCCCAACTATCTCACCTCGCCGGATCCTCAGCTGGTCTTGTTTCCTCAGACTGGAGGCCTCTGAGTCTTCATAGCCGAATGACTCTCAGCTGAACTGCTGCTAGAAGCCTGAATGCTTAACCAGCCCAAATACTTCTCCAGGCCAAATGCCTCTCCAGGGCAATTGGAATAAGATTAAAATTCTATGTATGTTGGTTTTAAGACAGGAAGACAGACAGACATCTTTGCTAAGGGATGGGTAGCTTTACCACTTTGTGAGACATTTTTCCCGAATACCTGAAGACATGGTGGGTTAAAAGGAAAACCATAGAAACAACTGCTGCCATGATCCATGTGCTCACCAGGTTCTTACTTTTTTCTCCCTGTGCAATGAACACTTCCTCAAAGGGACCCCTGCAGTCCCTCCAGGCAGGTAGTCGTGAGAAGATGGCCATTATTCTCATTGCAATGGTGAGCTGTGATTGTCAAGTAGACATAACTTAGAATCAGTTGGGAAGAGAGTCTCAGTGGGGGATTGGCTGGCTATCCTAGGCATGTCTGGGAGGGATTAGTCAAGTTAATTCATGTGCAGAGATCCAGCCCACTGTGGTTGGCACCATTCCCTAGGCAGGGAATCCTTACCTGTGTAAGAGCAGAGAACGTGAGTGAGCAATAAAGTAAGCAAGTGAGTACGCATGCGTTCATGTCATCCTGCGAGGACGTGATGTGGCTGTGAAGTTCCTGCCCTGATTTCCCCACAGTGATGGACTGTGACCAGGATTTGTAAGCGGAAGTAATCTATTTTCTTCCATATTTATCATATCAGCTGAACTGACTCTATAATACCCATTCTACAGCTTGGGCCGTGGAAGCCCAGAAAGTAGCTCCATAGGCAAGGTTACCATCCTGCAGTGATGGAGGGGGACTGGCCGCACTCTGTTGAACTGAAGTCAGAAGTCAGATATCTAATAGTTCTCCATGACCTCCCCCACCCTCTCAATTCCTATTTATTTTAAAGTAGGTTCTTTCTTGGTGAAATTTCTTTCTGACAAGCAAAGGAGACCCTTGCGAGATTTCCAGAGACAAATGATAAATTCTGGAATATATTCTCTGTCGAAAGCACAATAGATCGTTTGATTGCTCTGTTGTCGTTTCAGCTAGTGCTGGATAAAAGCTCTCTGCTCCTGAAGACACCACTGTTATCAGGCCTAGCCTAGGTGTACCCAACTAAAATCTCCCAAATTCTTCTTTACTTTCTTGAATTATGCCAAAAAGATATTCTCTGGAGGTTGTAGAGGCACAGGGTGGGTGAATCAGATGCTCATGAGATATTACCAAAAATGTATCCTACTTTGAACTTTTGGAAGTGTTTTCTTGTCTACGTTCTCTGTTTTCCACAGGGATATTAAGCCAAGTTTCACTGACAAAACACAGTTGCAAATGTGAGATAGGATTGATCAGTGAAGAAAAGAAATATGACTTTCTAAAATGATGTGAATGGTTCAATAAATTATTCACACAGTTGCCAATTATTGTGGTGATATATTGTGTATTGTAATAAAATTTGTCTGAAGATCAGAGAACAGAACAAGCCACTAGATTAAACACAGATGCCAGGCAGTGGTGTTACACACCTTTAATCCTAGCACTCGTGAGGCAGAGATCTGTCTGGGTCTCTGAGTTCAAAGCCACCCTGGACTGCATGAGATCGACTCAGTCTAGGAGAGAAACAGAGCCAGGCAGTGGTGGCACACACCTCTAATCCCAGTACTGGTAAGCACACATGCCTTTAATGGCTGGGCGGAGAAAGGTATAGAAGGCATGAGGAGACAAGAACTAAAGGCTTTTCAGCAGAAGTGCCCCTTTCGGCTAGAGGCTTTTTCAGACTGAAGAAGTGGTGGCTGTGGATTGTTCCTTTGTCTCTCTGATCTTTCAGAATTCACCTCAATATCTGGCTCTAGGTTTTTTATTAATGAGACCTTTTAACATTTGAGTTACAAATTAGTCTCCAGGATGACTCACATATAACTTTCATTGTGCTGGTGGCAAATGACCAGTCCCAGATGGCCATCCATTACTTCTTTGTGATTTCAGTTCTACCTGGAAGCAGGAAGTCCAAGTTCACATCCTTACGAAATGTAAAACCAAGAGATATGTTTCCTGGAATCACACATTTTTATTAGTTTCACTAAGTTTTAGCAACAACATTGAGTACAAAGCACAAGAGGAATTCATCCTCTTAAGCAACTAAGCAAGAGAAGGCAAAGAAAAAAAGGACTAAACATCAAGGGCGTCCTAGTCAGGGTCACTATTGCTGTGATGAGACAACATGACCAAAAGCAAGTTGGGAAGAAAGGGTTTATTTGGTGTATGCTTCCATATCCATGGTCCATCACTGAAGGAAGTCAGGACAGGAACTCGAATAGGGTAGGAACTTGAAAGTGGTCGCTGATGCAGAGATCATGGAGGAGTCCTGCTTATTGGTTTGCTCAGACTGCTTTCTTACAAAACCACTAGCCCAGGGATGGCACCAATTACAATGGACTGGACCTTCCATGTAATTAATAAAATTCCCTACAGACTTGTCTATACCCTGATCTTATGGAGGCATTTTCTTAATTGAGGTTCCCTCCTTTCAGATGACTTTACCTTTGTCAAATTATCATGAAACTTGCTGGTACAACTGATCCCTTGTCAACACACAAACACATCACTTTTCAATTAGAACCTTTCCTTTCTCATTTTCCCCCAAGACAGCATGTTAATATTAAAATCACAACATAAAATGTAAGTAACTTTAAAAGTTCATGGTCTTTACAAATTTGAACACATTAAAAGCCCAGGTTCTTTAAAAATCCAATTCATTTTAAAAGTTCAAAGTTTCTCAATGGTGGGATTCTGTACAATAAAAATTAAGTTAAATTCCTCAAGAATGAAGAACCAAGACATAGTCACAATCTGAACAAAGCAAAACCCAACTTCAACTATGTAAATCACTTCAATGTCTGGGATCCACTCAAAATCTTCTGGGCTCTTCTAAAATACCTGGGTTACTTCTCTGGCTCCACCCTCTGCATCACATAGCTTGTCTTCTAAGTTAGAGCTGGCTCCACTCCATGGCTACTGATGTTCTTGGTGGTCATCCCATCATATTGGCATCTCCAAAATGCTACTGTACTTTCTCACCAATGGCCTCTCCTGAGCTCTCTTCATGGTGCCAAGACTCAATTCTCTACATGACCCCTTTAATTCTGGGCCTTCAACTACTTCTGATTCTGGATATTCACCAGTGGCCCCCTGGCCTCTCACATGCCAAGCCTCAGCTACTTTCCATAATTTTTCATGCCTTCAAAACCAGTGGGTGACTTTTAGACATGACCAAGTTCAGCTGCCAGCCCAACGTACAACATTGTCTACCTCTGGACCACAGCTTCTGTGTGCTGACCCTGAGGAAACAACTCCCAGATGTCACCTCAGTGATTAAGAGAACTTCTTAAATCACCATTAATTTGTCAGCTGACCAGCATTGAGTATCCAGCAAAGCAAGAGTTTCACTTTTGTGGTTCTGGCACCTTGTTAATCAGAGCTGATTCTTCAGCCCCAGTTAACCAGAACCACAAACTATTAATTCAAAATAGCAAATGGCCCCGATAGAGTCTTTAAACTTCCCCCTGAAGCTTCACAAGCCAGGCCTCTATTGTCTGCACTGTTCTCAACATTCTTATCTTCCAAGCTCCCACAGAACATCCCACAGAGCTCTCAAAACTCAATGGCTCTTCTAGCTCAAAGTTCCAAAGTCCTTCCACAATTCTAAAAAACGTGATCAGGTCCATCACATAAATAGCTCCACAATCCTGATACCAATGTCTGTCCTAATTTGGGTTACTATTGCTGTGATGAAACACCGTGACCAAAAGCAAGTTAGGGAATGTGTTGGATAGCTTTGTCAACTTAATACAAGCTAAAGTTATCTGAGAAGGGAGAATAGTGAGGAACCAACCCTGTGGGTGGTGCCATCCCTGGGCAGGTGGTCCTGGGTTCTAAAGCAAGCTGAGCAAGCCAGAGAGAGCAAGTCAGTAAGCAGTACTCCTCAGAGCCTCTGCATCAGCTCCTGCCTCTCGGTTCCTGCCCTGTTTGAGCCCCTGTCCTGATTTCCTTCAGTGATGAACAATGATGTGGAAGTGTAAGCCAGATAAACCTTTCCTCCCCAAGTTGCTTTGGTCATGGTGTTTCATCACAGCAGTGGCAACTCTAACTAAGACAGGGAGGAAAGGGTTTATTTAGCTTACACTTCCACATTGTAGCCCATCACTGAAGGAGGTCAGTACAGGGACTCAAGCAGGGCAGGAACCTGGAGGCAAGAGCCAATGGAGAAGTGCTGCTTACTGACTTGCTCTCTTGCTTGCTCAACTAGCTTTCTTATACAACTCAGAACTACCTTCCTAGGGATGGTACATCCCACAGTATACTGGGCTCAGCCATGTCTATCATTCATCAAGAAAATGCAGACCAGACCAATCTTGTAGGGACATTTTATCAATTGAGGTTCTTCTTTCCAGCTAACTCTGGTTTGTGTCAAGTTGACAAAAGAACAACAAAGTGACCAGGACAGCCTTTCAAAAAAAGGAGGTACACAGGATAAATGGGCATATGAGTGTATGAATGGATGGATGGATGGGTTGGATGGATAGATAGATGAACAGATGTGGTAATAAATGACAAATGAAATAAAAACAAACAAATGGATGCCTTACTGATTTAGAATGAATAATTTAAATATTGCTGGCTTCTCAAGCTTATACACTTAAAAAAATCTTAATTTATTTTTTATCTAAGGACGCCAATGAGTCAGGAAGGTGGGGTTAGATGTCCATAACTGTGAGCCATAAGAAGGGACTTAACCATTAAAAGACTGTCCTCTAGAGTACTGTTTGGACCATGTGAACCCTCTACACCTAACAGAAAAATCCAACCACTATTGGAAAGTAAACCCAGCAAGAGATTCTCTGGTGACATGCATCATGAACCACTTAAGGGCTATGAGTATAGACATCTCATGCATGTGATTATTACAGAGAGTGTTGGGAGTCAGTTCCTGAAAAGTAAACATAACAAGACCTGGAGCTGTAAGTCATCTATGTCAGTCAAAAAACAGTCTACACATTCAGAGAACTCCTCCCTTCCCTGTGTAGTTAAAAGTCCTGGACCTGAATTGAGGAGCCTTGGACCACCTGCTTACTCTGGTCTACTCCTGCTCTGTGGGGTAAGCCTTTTACCTTTTCTTTCCCTTTTAACAAATCTTTGCTTTTATTGGGGCCTTTCTGTATGCTGTTCAACTCTTCATTGAGCCAAGAGGAGCGCAGACATCCCATAGCATCATGATGATCAACTGCACATCAGTGAAGACGAAGTATGTTCCACCACCAAGAAATCCAGCATCCCCGAAGTGAAGTGAGTCAGATCACATGCACAAAATGAGAACAATGAAAACAAAGTGAACATTTGATGGGCGGTGGTCTCTGAAGATGGTAGGCATCCTAGGAACGATGAAATCTCTCTTCCAATTCAACCAAACAGCCGATTCACTTGTCCTTTAAGAGAGTAAGAAAAAACAAAACAAAACAGGGTTGATCAGAATCATAGTAAATAGACTATAGACAAGATCAAAGCCAGAATCAGGCTGGCCCAGCAGGGCTGGGGAGGGGAAGGAGGGGAGTACGGGACTCTGGGCCTCCTGAATGTGTCAGTCCTCAGTGACACCTAACCTCCTGACCTGGATGGAATTAATTTGTTAATTAATTAATTGTGTGTAATTAATTAATTAATTTGGCTGGATGGTGGTGTCCAGTTATTTCATGAATCACTCACTTAGGCGCAGCCTTAAAGGTATTTTCCAACCACCCACAATCAGTTGACTTTAAATATAAGTGATTATCCCTGGTAATGGGATAATGTATGTGGGCCTCTTGTCTGAAGAACAAAATCAGCAGCTCCTTGAAGAGGTGGACAGTGTGGCTCAGGCAGGCACGTTAGTTCCAGCCTACCTCTCCAGCCTGTCAGCCCCCTTCCTGATTGTTAGCTTATTAATGTCCACACTCAAAGAAGCCAGTCCATAAAGTGTCTGGATATGTTAAAATAAAATGAGAAATATCTGTCTACCTATCATTTGTAATCTAGTTCTGTATCTATCATCTATCCATCATCTCTATCATATATCATGTACCATCAACATTTATCTATTTTACATATAATACATCAGTCATATCTGTCATCTCCCTGCCCATCCATGTTGGCTATTTTTTTCTGGAGATTCTGGGCCTTATTTCAATATGAATGTGTTTCCCATAGCTGTAAGATTCCGGCGCAAGCCGGTGTCTATTGTGACTGAATATTATGCACACTTTCAGGACACTGTGGGAGATTTTGTGAGGTCTGTGTGAGACTTCTGAAATGAGGCTGAGCAGGTAAAAGGATTGGAAATGAGCCTGCATGAGACTTCCCCAGCACGGCTCTTCAGCATCTAATGAACATAACTTCTGGCAGGGTGACAGATGTGCACAACCAGCCTGGGTTCTCGGAGAGACTGTCTATGGAAAATGAGGAGGCACATTCTCCCTTCCAGCCCTTTCTGCTTGTCTCTGTCCGTGCTGTTAATTAAGCTTTCCAATATCTGGGACTTCAACACTTGAGTGATTTTCTTAAGAGAAGGCAAGAAATACAAAGCAGTTCAATTTTAATTAAAAAGTTCATTACAAAAATGAGTAAATGATGGTGCTGGTAATTACCAACTCAAAACCAGAAGAACTGGTAATGTCTGGTTAGGAAAGAAACACCAGTTCACCTCCATATTTAATTAATCAAATTTTAATTTACTTCTGATTTCTGTAACTGAGGACTGGCAGTCAGATTGGAGACTAGAGAACAGCATCCTTGGCTTTGGGGCTCCTTTCTTCTCCCTTTCTCCCGTCCTCTTTCCTTCTTTCCTTTCTTTTCCTTCCTTCCTTTCCCTCCCTCCCTCCCTCCCTCCCTCTCTTTCTTCCTTCCTTCCTTCCTTTTTGTAGCAGTAGCCTTGAAAGCCCCTATGGTGGGCTTTCTCAGATAGATTTTTTCTTCTTGCTACTTACTCATCCTGACAAAACAGGGGGGTTCTTTAACCTCACACTGTTAGGCAACTGAGCTCTTGGTAGAGAAGGGTGGCACTTCTTTGTCCCATGAGTGAAAGATTTCTTCTCTTAAGACAAGTTCTGTTCTCTCTCAAGCATCCCTTGTGTTTTACCTCCCCCACCCAGCAGGAGAGATGCTTAAACATCACTGTGGAGTCTATGGATAACCATAGCTGGGCTGGGGCTGTAGCTCAGTTTGCAGAGTGCTTGCCTAGCAGGCGTGAAGCTGTGAGTTCCATCTCTGACACCACAGGAAGCAGACATGGTGATGCCATGTCTGCAGTCCCAAGACCTTGAGAAGCAGACATAGGAGGATCAGCAGTTCAAAATCATCTTCAGCTACAGAGCATTGGAAGGCAGCCTGGGCTACGAAAGACTGTCTTATAAAACAAATACAAAACAATATAATAGGTAGTCATTGTCTTAGAGTTACAGTTGCCGTGATGAAACACCATGACCAAAACAGCAAGTTGGGGAGGAAAGGGTTTATTTGGCTTATACTTCTACATTGCTGTTCATCACTGAAGGAAGTCAGGAAGGAACTCAAACAGGGCAGGGTCCTGGAGGCAGGAGCTGATGCAGAGGCCATGAAGGAATCCTGTTTACTGGCTTGCTCCCATGGCTTGCTCAGCCTGCTTTCTTATAGAACTCAGGACCACCAGCCCAAGGATGGTACCACCCACCATGGGCTGGACCCTCCCCCATCAATCACTAATTAAGAAAATGCCCTACAGCTGGGTTTTATGGGGGCATTTTCTCAATTGAGGTCTTCTCCTTTCAGATGATTCTAGTTTGTATCAAGTTCATATAAAACTAGCCAGAACAATTGACCCTTTGTCAATTTGACACTCAGACATATCATTGTTAAGCCATAACCTTTCCTTTCTTGTTCTTCCCCAAGATCACAAATTGACATCAACATCACAATATAAAGCATTTTACAAACTTAAAAAGTACCATAGTCTTCACAAATTCAAACACTAAAATTAAGTCTCTTGTAAAATCCAACGTCTCTTCTAAAACCTAAAATCTCTTTTAAAATTTAGTCTCTCGACTGTGGGCTTCTATAAAATAAAAAAAAAAATTAAACATATCCTTACTTCAAGAGGGAAGAACCAGGGCACAGTCACAATCTTAACAAAGCAAAACCAAACTCCTGAAGTATAAATGACTCAAGGTCCAATTATCTGGGATTTCCTCACAGTCTTCTGGACTCCTCCAAGGAGCTTGGGTCACGTTTCCAGCTCTGTCCTCTACAGCACACACAGCTTGTCCCCTAGGTTCCTGCTGGGTCCACAGAGGCTGCTGAGGTTAGTGGCCCTGGCATCTCCAGAACACTGGGGTCTTCTGCTCAACAGGGCTGCACTTTCACCAAAGCCTCTCCTGGGCTCTCTTCAGGGACTCCAGACTTGCCACACAGTGCCAAGCCTCAGCTGCTCCCCATGTCCCCTTCATGCCTTCAAAACCAGCACCACCTGGGTGACACTATCAAGTTTGGCTGCCAACACGAGGTACAATCTTGTCCACTTCTTGACCACAGCTTCTGTGTGCTGACCCTGAGGGAACACTTTCCAAAAGATTCCACCTCGACGGTGCTGGTCTCTTTTTAATCACGGCTGATTCTTCAGCCCTAGCTAATAAGACACCACAGATTCTTCACACAAATGGCCTGATAGAGTCTTTACTTCCTTCTGAAATTTCACAGGCCAGGCCTCCATCCTCTGCACTGCTCTCAACAGTCTTATCTTCCAAGCTCCTGACCTCTCAATACTTAATAGTTTTTCTAGTCCAAAGTTCCAAAGTCCTTCCATAATCCTCCCAGAAACGTGGTCCAGCCTCTCACAGCAATACCCTATTATCCAGTACCAACTTAGTTTGGGTTACTATCGCTATGATGAAATATAATGACCAAAAGCAAGTTAGAGAGGAAGGGGTTCATTTGGCTTAAACTTCTACATCATAGTCTATCACTGATGTAAATCAGAACAGGAACTCAAGCAGGGCTGGAACTTGGAGGCAGGGGTTGATGCAGAGGCCATCGAGGGGTGCTGCTTACTGGCTTGCTCAACCTGATTTCTTATAGAACTCAGGACCACTAGCCCGGGGATGGTACCACCCACCATGGGCTGAGGCCTCCCCCATCAATCACCTATTAAGAAAATTCCCATTTTCTCAACTGAGGTCCCTTCCTTTCAGATGACTCTAGCTTATGTCAAGTTGACATAATACTAACTAGAACAGCCATGTCCAATGCCCAGAATGCCCTGTCAAATTAGGAACAAATCATTTGGGATTATTTTCTAGACCAAGGTTTATTTTTTAATGAAGTGGTCGGTAGGGATGTAGGGGAGCATTTGTGACAGTCACTGGTGCCATTCCAGTTTGTTATGTTGACATGATAGAATTATTCCAAAAAATAATTTCCAATAATCAGACTTGAGGCTTCTCAGATGCTGTAATATTTCATGGCTGTTTTTAAACACCTGTCTTCTCAGCCTCCAAGCTAATTAACGGTGCTCTGCTTACAGAAACATGTCAGTGTGTTTAAGATGAACACACGTTTCCCCTTTTTTCACTACTTTCCCCCCTTTTCCTCTTCCAAATGTTAGTATCTGTTAAGGGAAGCCTGGCCACTGCGTAAGTAAGTATTGTTAGTTAAAGATTAGCACCGAAGAAATACCAGCTAAGTAAGCACACACTGTCAAACCACCTGTCACAGATCACCAAACTAGCAATCCCAGCCTGGACACAATTCTCTACTCTGCAGAAATAAGGAGGAAATCCTTCTGAGATAAACTATCATGTCATGGCATTGTGGCTGTCCCAGGCAAAATGAGGGTGAAATTTCCTAAGGGTTCTTGTCGCAAGGAAAATAAAATCTCTTTTCCTTAGAGCAAGACACCTCCAGCTCAGCACTTTGCACGTTTCTGACTACGTTGCTTTCTGCTGTGAAGACTCTGCTGTGGTAGGGTGTCTAGCAGCAGGCTTGGTCTCTATGTTCAAGATGCCAGTAGGATGCTCCCCACTGGGGACAATGAAAAGTGTCCCAGATACTGAAGACTGGAATGAATAAATACAATCATCCCTGGATTGGAATGAATATCCTAAAACCACACTACCTCAACTTGATGACGCATGAAAAATCTCAAATCAGAAATCACCTGTGGGAGTTACATACTGCATGCAGTGGAAGCTGGGAATGTGCTGTTCGAGTGTCCAAATGCCCCTGTTACCCTCTGAAAGCTATGTGCAAGCCATTGAGCATGTCTGTCTCCCAAATGCCATTCTGAAGCGTGACATCAGCAGGTCTCACCTCTGGCACGAGCTTGGATTTCCTTTGCAAAGAGCACACAGAATGGCTTCTTGGGAGAATGAGGAGTTGACCTCAGGAAAATGAGCATCAAATGTAATTGGTTTGCCATAAAAATAAATGAACTATCTGATAGTGTGTTTCTTAAATATGATTATACCTAGGGGTGGCTGTGATTACAAATTAATGAATCCCACTTTTAGCAAACTACCTCTGTTGTTCTTCCTCTGTGCCGATTTTTTTCTGTAATATTGTGTACAGTGACAGATGTTGCTACCTACAGACAGAACGGAGAATTCTTTTCTTTCACTGTCTAAGTGGGTTTCTCTGGACATTACGGCTGTTGGCTATTTGTTGTAGCTCAGTAAAGGGAGATGCTATACCTAGCAATGGAATCCTCTCACATCCTTAGCCATCACAGACCTTCAGCATCAAATGTGTCAGAGCACACTTTAAACTCCTTAAAAACTCAGTTGCCTGCGCCATTGGCCTGCTTATAAGTCACCCACACTTGGAACTGGAGAGGGGGGGTATTAAAAAGTGAAAGGGCTTGGCTGGGGATGCAGCTCGTGTGGTAGACTGGTTACTTATCTGTACAAGACCCATAAAAGGGGGGGCATGACAGTGTGTGTCTGTAATCTTTCTGTAATCTTAGCATTTGGGAGCGGAAGGCAAGAGGACTCAAAAGTTCTAGGACGTGTGAGGCTATTAAGTGAAGTGGAGACTAGTCAGGGACACGTCAGACCTTATCTCAAAAACAGACAAACAAAAATAAGGAAAAAAATGGCAGGGTGACTTACGTCCATTATTGCAGCACCCGGGAAGCAGATGCAGGATTATTGTAAGTCTGAGTTCAAGGTCAGCCTGGGCTACCTTGATAAAGAGACTCTATCTCATAGAACAGAAAAGAAGGGAAAGAAAGAAGAAAGGAAGGAAGAAGGAAAGAAAGAAAAGGATAAAGCACAGCATCAAGTACCTATTCCAAACTACACACACACACACACACACACACACACACACACACAGATTCACTGACCCCTGAGAAGATGTGCCATCAAAGACACATGTCACTGTCACCGTTTATCCCATTCCTTCCTGACCTTGTGGACCACAGCTACAGAGAGACTGATGGAGCCAAAAGCCTTCCAGGTGTACACAGACCCATGGATCAGTCGTGCTGAGATCTGGCATACCTAGACACGTACTCCAGACAGATTGCTGGGGAGACACTTAAACCACATAGAGACATTGCTGGTGCCACACCTGGCCCTCATTTCTGTCAAGGAGTACCAAGGTCATGACTACAGACTTACCATCTGGTGAATCTGGCAAAGGAAGCTTCCTGGGACTCCAGGTGACTGGAAACTGGGCCAGAAGAACACCATTCCATCTTCCTGGTATAGCTCTAAGCTCAGGGCACAGCACTCCACCTGACAGAACTGGATGAAATGGAAGCCTGCAGTTGCTCCCGGAACTCTCTATAACAGGGCAAGCCACCTGAGTGCGTCGGCCATCTTCTTTGTCTCTGTCGATGATCTGTTGTGGGTTCTGCCTGTAACGTTTATGACTCTGGACACAGTGATGAGGGAAATGTATGCAAAGACCCCAAGGTGACAATTTTCAGGCGCCCTCAGGAAGCACTCAGTCTGCCAAGGTGAGGGAAGCAAAGGGCATTTAGTCTGTTTTGTGAAGCTAGTTCCAGTATCTTCAGGCTGAGGTGCTCATTTCTCATTGAGAGAGAAAATGAGATTTAATCGGTGTTTAGCGAGGAGGAGCCTTCCCTCAGGTATGGAGAGAAAGAGAAACAGACAGAAGAACAACGGAGCAGAGCTATGAGAAACAGTAGCCCAGTCCGTTGATGGGAAGCATAGTGTCTTGATCTCCCATGCTGCCTTGGCAGAACAACAGGTACTAGATAATTTTAGGAGACTAGAGGATATTTTAAAAGAACACCCCCAAGTTTTCAGCAAGTATGCAGTGGATTTAAAGATCAAAGCCACTTCCTGGGCTCAAAATATCTCCAAATTCTTGGCCTCCCCTCCTGTGTCTGAGAGCCCTTTCCTGAACATCACACCAGCACCAAACGAATGCAGAGTGCAGGCTGCCACGGGGATCAGTGGTGAGAGAAGCTGAGTGTCTGGAGGCAGGAAATGTTTTTAAAGCCACCGTGGCCACTGGGTGCAAGAGCTTCCCAGAAGTGTGGTCAGAAACTGCCACCAACTGGGCAACTTAGAGAGAGATCTAGGTGAAGACACTCACAGCATTGGCTTCTTCTGGAGGCGGTGGGGGAGAACCAGTTTGTGCCTCTCCTAGATTCTGGCATTTGCCAGTAATATTCACATTTCTTGGCGCACAGAGATGCCACTTGGTTCTGCATTTTAGGCAGCCATAGCAAAATCCCCCCTTCCAATCTGACTCCAAACCTCTCTCAGATAAAGGCACCAGCATTGCATCTAGACTCAGTGAATCTGGAAATACCTTGTCCTAACATAACTGTATCCACAAAGGCCCCATTTCCAAATAAGGACCCATTCACAACCACAGAGAGATGGACTGGAAAAAAACTATTTTGGGTGGATGAGATTCAACTCACAGCCCTGGATCTGTGATCTAAGTAAGAGTGTCTATAAGGAAGGAGAGATGGGAGGATGTGACGAGTTATTCTGGGGACAGAATGCGCTGGCCCTCTTGATGAAACTTTGAATGACAGAGAAAGGAAATGATGTCAGCAGGTTCTGAGATTTATTACATTGATAAATGAGAAACTCTTGCATCCTACTTGGCTAGCATTCTCACAGAAGCTATGGGAGCTATATGTAGCTACTTCAGGAGAGACGCCAGGCCACCTCAAATCTACCCTCGGTATGTAAAGGTTCCAATGAACTCACATGGGGGAGAAGGTGGGGGGTAAGGAAGGAGGTAAGGGGAGAGGAAAGGACAGAAAGTGGGGATTTAGGGACATCTATAATTCTAGGTGTCCACTGAGATCCACATGTCACTGGTCAAGCATCCCTAGAATGTCTAGAAAAGATGAACATTTGAGTCAGTGGGAAGCTCCAGCCTCAGATGACATCATGGGATCCACCCAGGGCCTCAATTGAACAAAACACTATGCAGTGGGTAATTCTCTCCCTTTTGCTAACATCTGAACTAAGACACCAGAGCTTCCAGTTCTTGGACCTTCGGACTGAAGGACTTAAATCAATTGCTCCCTGGTTCATGAGCTTCAGACACAGATTATAATTATACAGCAGATTGCTTGGGTCTCAAGATCGCAAATAGCAGATGAAAGGAGTCTTGTACCCATGACATGAGCCAGCTCTTGCATCTTCTCTTGATCTTTTCACACTGCTGTAACACAACACCTGAGGCTTAAGTCGTAAGGAACAGTATTTTATTCTCATCTTCTGGAGCCAGAGCAGGCCAACGTCGATGCACCGATAAGTTGTGGGTTTTAACGGGACCTTCTTCACCCATGCTGTCTTCTTTTTGGTGGCATCTTCACAGGAGAAATGATTTTATTTATTTTTATTTCTATTAAAATAATTTCTTTATTATTTTAAGGAAAATAAAGACTTCATTGACAAGTTTCACACATTTTAATTCCCAAGAATTGTCTGGAAAGACATTACTAGATCTCAGGAAGTTATTTCATATCCATTTGGGATATAAATAGATGATACTAACTGTGATGAAACTCAGAAGTTGAGGCTGGAGGGTAACAATGGATTAGGAAGTCATGGTGGCCTTCTCCTCCTCTGTAAAAGAAGAACATGATGAGATCCCTGCACACAAAGAAACCCACCCCATCTCCTGTCTGTAGATGCTGCTCACAGTTCAGGTAAGATGAATTGGGACTTCCAAACCCCTGCAGATCCTCTTGTCCCGTGGATGTCTTAAAGAGACTCCCTTCAGAATTTTGCCTTCCCAGATATGAGAAACATAAGTAATAAAGTCACTGTGAGTTATTTATTTTTATTGCCTCAGATGAAATTGGAGCACAAACATGCTTAGAGATTTCAGATTTTAATTGTGACTAATTACACTCAGACCCATAAAATAGCAAAACAACACCCAAGGCCAAATTAGAGAAAGGTGGGGATGATCCACAGAAGTGAATTCATCAACATATTCATGCTTTGCATCTGCTGACCAGGTCTGCACAATGCCAGGCAGAGACAGGTGTGTGGGTTTTGAGGCAGCCCAACCAACCGCCATAGCAGAGTCAGCAGGCTTCTTTTCCCACTCCCAGAGGTCTAAGTCAGAGTTCATTTTCTTTCTCTAAAATCTACAAACAGGATCTGTTAGACCAGAATGGCTTATGCAGTGATCTCATCTAGGGGATGCCATAGTGCAGACCAATGACCCATTCGCAAGGGTCAGCAGGAAGGTGTCTCCAGTGACGCTGTCACCACTGTACTGGGGTGCTCAAGTCGCCACTCCAGCATGGCAGCTGCCACATCTCAGAGATGATGAAAGAATTGTGGAGGCTCAGCCTCTCCTCTCTCTCTCTCTCTCTCTCTCTCTCTCTCTCTCTCTCTCTCTCTCATTCTCTCACCCCCCCGGGTGTGTGTGTGTGTGTGTGTGTGTGTGTGTGTGTGTGTGTGTCTGTCTGTCTGTCTGTCTGTCTGTCCTGTAAGTATTATGTTTTGACATCTTAAAGAAGCCTTCTGGCTCTGCCTTGGTTTATCCAGTTCCACATGTTAGAGAAAGCAAAGACTCAATCAAAGAACATGACTTGGATGTGCAAACTAACCTGCTCAGAGCCATCTTTCTCCATCTGGTCTACACACCCCAGGAGACAATGCCATCAGGTCTCTGTACCCTGGGTGCCACATTCATAGAGCCAACAAAATGTGGATGGAAACTGTATGAAAGGAATTGCACCTGTAGTGAATACATGCAATCATATTTCTCATCCTAACTCCTAAACCATGCTTGAACAATCACTATTTACATCAAATTAGATATTATGAACAATGTAGAGATGGGATTAAGTACATAGGAGGGTATACACAGGTCATGTGCAAATGCTACACCGTTTTCTATGACAGACCTGAGCGTTCATGGGTTTCTGGTAACTGTGTGTGCTGGCTGGTTTTATGTCAACTTGACATAAGCTAGAGTCACTGGAGAAGAGGGAGCCTCCATTGAGAAAGTGCCTTCATCAGATTGGCTGTGGGCAAACCTGTAGGACATTTTCTTAATTAGTAATTGATAGGGAAGAGCCCAGACCATTTTGGTTGGGCCACCCCTGGACAGGTGGTCCTTGGTGCTATAAGAAAGCAGGCTGAGCAAGCCATGGGGAACAAGCCAGTAAGCTGCACCCCTCCATGACCTCTGCATCAATCAGCTCCTGCCTCCAGGTTCCAGCCCCATTGTAGAATATTATTTCAAGATGTGTCACATTGTTTATGTTGCATTTGTTTAACTCTGTGAAGCTGTGTTACTGTGCCTGTCTAAAACACCTGATGGTCTAATAAAAAATTGAATGGCCAATATCGAGGCAGGAGAAAGGATAGGTGGGGCTGGCAGGCAGAGAGAATATACAGAAGGAGAAATTTGGGAGAGAGGAAGAAGTAGCCAGAGAGGAAGGAGGAGGACTTCAGGGGTCAGTCATCCAGCCACCCAGCTACACAGCAAGCCACTGAATAAGAGTAAGATTTACAGAAGAAAGAGAATGGGAAAAGCCCAGAGGCAAAAGGTAGACAGAATAATTTAAATTAAGGAAAGCTGGCAAGAAAGAAGCCATCAACTCAAGGCTCACAGAAGGAGTGTGCAGGTCTGGTCGAGGACCATCCTGCAGTCATGCAATACCCTCACCAAAGATGTCTTCCAGGACAATATAGAAGCCCTGTCCTGGAAACGTAACTTGCAAGGAACAGGCTCTCACTCACTCGTGCTGGATTAAAGCCAGGCTGGCTCCACCATCCACCCGCCGGTCTGGATTGACTGCAACTGCCCTCCTTCCCCAAGTCACGAATCACACACATACAAAAGAAGAAATTAAGGAAGACATGTCTTCCCCTACAACCCATGATGCCCTCTTTAAATAAATAAATAAATAAATAAATAAATAAATAAATAAATAAATAAATAAACGGAAAAAAAAAGAATAAGCCTCCATGTATGATTTATTTAGGAGCTGAGTGGCGGGCCACCCCAAAGACCCAAAAGCCCCAACAACACAGCCCTGTTTGAGCTCCTGTCCTGACTTCCTTCATGAACAGTGATGTGGAAGTGTGAGTCAAACAAATGCTTTCCCTCCCAAGTTGGTCATGGTGTTTCAGCACAACAATGGCAACCCTAACTAAGACAGTGTGGTCCCTAGAACCAAGCCTCTATGGGGGTACTGGGTTCATCTGCTGTCCCTATCCCCAGAAGACACAACTGAGTACTGTAGTCAATCCTAAGACATTCACCTGCATCTCCCAAGGGAAGTTTTTGCTCTCTCCTGTCACCTGCTGCCTGAAGACCTTGGTGCTGAAGACCTACATGGGTCACTGTCTCTTCTGCTGCCAACTCTGATAAATGTAGTAAGTTTGTTTCCTGAGCCTCTATTGTGTCACCTCTGTGACTCTCCCAGAACCATCACATGCAAACACATACGCATACACACATCTACACACACACACACATCTACACACACACATACACACACATACACACACATATACGCACACATACACATTTATACACATCTGCACACACACATATCTACACACACACACACCACTAAAACAACCCCAGGCTTGTTTGTGTTGAGCATATCAAGACAGCATCTTTGAATGCTCATGTACAAAATGCAGCAGATAATTGTGGAAAGTCAAAGACAGATGGAATCTCCCTTCCAGGACCCGTAGTCTGAAGGTGTAATAAAACATGTACACTGACAATCAGATGAATAGTAGTAAGTGCCACTGCTGAGCACAATGAAGAGCTGTTGAAGAAGCCATCTGTTAGTGCCCCAATCATGTCTTTCCTGGACCATGAACACACAGGCTGAGATATGACACAAAATTTAGAAATGGCCTGTCTTAGTTAGGTTTTTTAATGCTATAACAAAACACCTTGACCAAAAGGAACTTGGGGAGGAAAGGGTTCTTTCAGCTTACACTTCCACAGCACAGTCCATCATTGAAAGAAGATAGGGAAGGACTTCAGGTAGGAACCTAGAGGCAAGGACTGAAACAGAAGCCATGGAGGAACACTGCTTACTGACTTGGTCCTCATGGATTTCTCAGCCTGCTTTATTAAACCATCCAGGACCACCTTCCCAAGGGTGACATTGCCCCCAGTGAGCCCATCCACACCAATCATTAACTAAAGGCCCTGCAGCCTTGCCCATAGGCCAGTCTGGTGAGGGCACTTTCTCAGCTGACGATTCCTCCTCCCCAAGGACTCCAGCTGTGTCAGGATGACAAAAACCTAACAAGGACATGACCTCATTTCCTGGGGAAGGTGGAAAGCAATCTCATCTCTATTAAAATACAGTGGACTTCCGAGCAATTTATACCTTCGTGTGGTTTTCACCAATGTCCCCATCCAAACACACCTAGACATTGTGCACAGTGGCTCTCTGAAAACATTAGTTCAAATGAACTGAGCTTTACCTTGCTCAGTGAAGCACGAAGAATTAGTGGACAATCCAGTTGTTATTTCCCTCCCCTCAAATTGAAGTGCTTTACCAGAGTTAACTGCGTTTGGTATTTTACAAATGTCTATGTCCCTAGAAGAATTTGTCAGCTGCCTCTTTCTAATTCAGCAGAGACAGCCATGATGGATCTGTAGCCACATATGAAAAAAAGCATTGCAGTCTGATGAGAAGAAAAGATGCTATAAGATGAAGAAGTAGAGGAGGAGATAGGAAGAGGAAGAGGAGGAGAAGGAGGGAGAGATGGAGGGAGGGGAAGGAAGAGAGAAAAAAGAGTAAGGGGGAGGACAACAAGGAAGCCAGGCACTCGATGGCTAGACTTTCTGGAAAGTGCGTTCCAGGGGTCTACCTGTTTCTGTCCCCCTTTGCTATGACATGTACCACCAGGCCTTGATTTCTGCGGGCTGCTGGAAATACATACTCAGGTCCCCATCAAGAGCGATGCAGACAGGCATAACCAGTCCACTGAAGATGGACAAGAAGATAGAGACGCGTGACTGAGCTAGGATATTGCTTCTACCTGGTGCTCAGACCGTCTGACTTAGATTGGAGTACATATTATTGATCTTCCAGGCCCTAAAACCAACCTCCACCCCAACTTTCCTAGGTCTCCAATATCATGAGACTCTTCAATTTCCATAACTGCATAGCCGAGCAATGTAACGATACATGTTTTTATGTGTTCCAGGTTTCTGGAGAGTCCTGACTAACCCAGAATCTGTGTGTTCACTCAGGAGGCAGAAAATCATTAAATGGAAGAGACTTGAGACCCAGAAGAATCACAGCAGAGTCACCTATCACATATCACAGGGACATTTTCATGAAAAAGAATGCTACATAGTATATTTCTGTTCATATGAACTTAAGCAAAACACAATGGGAATTTTATGGCCATATTCTGTTTTTTATTTACCATTATGTTGAATATTCATCATCTGGAAGCCAAACTCCTGTCCAGGAAAATGTATGAGGCAGGTTCCTCAGTCACTTTCCAAGGAAGCATTGCAAGGTATCAGATGGGAAGCAATGCTCTGAGGATCTGGTTGACTGTCTCTGAGAGGGTAACACACACTCATGGTAGACACTGTCTTGAATCGTGACTATAATGGTTGTGATGCCTGGAAGCTAGCACTGAGCAGCCTGCCTGGATATCATCTGATGCAGGCTGTTGTTCCTTCTCTCAGGATGGTCCCTGAACCTTAGCATTTACAAACACTGGAAGAAGACTGAATTTGGAACATTGAGCTCTGGAGCATGGCTGTCTTGGTATTCTTTCAAAAAAAATCCTGATGACTCTGCCAGAGTGCACTACCCAAGGGCCTTGCAAGGACTATTTGCTCAAGGCCACATGGGTATGAGGTAGAGCGGATGACATTTGATCTCTAAAGGTCAAGAACGTGGCTTTCCTGTCCTGCCATTTAGCCATCCCAGAATTCTCTCTGTTGCTGAGGGACTGGGACCTATGGTCTTCGCTGCCTGAACTTTGCGGAGGACCCAGGAAGCAACCGGTTAATGCATGCAGCGATTGAGGAAAAGCCTTTGAATGGAAACCACAATGTGAGCCACTGTCTTGGATTTTAACTTTTAGACATTAGTCACCAATATCCTTAATGAAATATAATGCGATTGTTTTGTATGTAATTACAGATTTTTAGAAACTATTAGGAAAAGTTTGTCTAACTATTTATTTCTATGAATAAGAAAAAATGTCATCTAGAGAAAATAAATGTTGGTTTAGACAGAAGCACTTTCTCTATGGAAAGTGAACAATACAAATGACTTTAACCAGGGACTGGACCATTCCTCTCCCACCCTTGCTGGGACTTGAGTCTCCCTGATTCCAAGGGCAGCGGACTGATGTCATTAAGGCTTGTCTGGCTTGCAGTCCTGGGAGGTGCTGTCACTGATGTTGGACATCAGTGCACCATGAAGTAGAACCGAGATAATCTAAGACTTGTTAAAGAAGAAATCATCATGGAGACACCTACCAGATAGCTTCTGTGTGGTCTGACACACCCTCCTTCCTGGTCCCAGTTCAGTCTGAAAGTGTAGATGCCATAGTTAACCTCAAGGGTCATTATAAAGAAAAACCTGAAAGAGGACTAGTAAAAAAACAAAATGTTCTATTTCATTATGTGTGTCCTTTATAAAACCCCTTTCCTTCCTGAGATTTGAAAATATCCTGCTGCATATTCATCTAGGCTCTTCATGCTAGGTGATTTTAATGTTTAGATTGTAGCCCTCCTGGTATTTACTTTAAGGTAATGAATCAGAATGCACACCCAACTTTGTTATGAATGCATTCTTCTTCCAGAGTATTCATATCATTCCATTTTTCTGATACACCATTCTTGTATCAGAACCTGTTTTGACTTTATTAATATTAAGATTATTCCCTAGTAGTACTAGATAAAAGCCCATTCTTTTTTTCTATTTCTTTTTTAAATAAATTTATTTATTTATTTTATATCCAGGACACAGTTTCCCCTCCCTCCTCTCTTCCAAGTTCCTCCACCCTACCTGCCCTCTGTCCCCCCATCCACTCCTCCTCCATTTCTATTCAGAAAAGGGAGGCCTCCCATGGATATCAACAAAACATGGCTTATCAAGTTGTAGTAAAACTAAGAACCTCCCCTTGTATTAAGGCTGGGCAACGGCTCAACAATGTTTCTTAACACAGTTAATAAATATAATAATAAACCAGGTCTGGTGGCCCAAGTCTTTAATCTCAGCATTTG